>KN183347.1:7665-30852 GCA_000164785.2 Choloepus hoffmanni | reverse complement strand
TGCCAAGAGATGGAAACAACCCAAATGTCCTTCAACAGATGAGTGGATAAATAAAATGTGGTATATACACACCATGGAATACTACGCAGCAGTAAGAAGGAACGATCTCGTGAAACATATGACAACATGGATGAACCTTGAAGACATAATGCTGAGCGAAATAAGCCAGGCACAAAAAGAGAAATATTATATGCTACCACTAATGTGAACTTTGAAAAATGTAAAACAAATGGTTTATAATGTAGAATGTAGGGGAACTAGAAATAGAGAGCAATTAAGGAAGGGGGAACAATAATACAAGAAGAACAGATAAGCTATTTAACGTTCTGGGGATGCCCAGGAATGACTATGGTCTGTTAATTTCTGATGGATATAGTAGGAACAAGTTCACAGAAATGTTGCTATATTAGGTAACTTTCTTGGGGTAACGTAGGAACATGTTGGAAGTTAAGCAGTTATCTTAGGTTAGTTGTCTTTTTCTTACTCCCTTGTTATGGTCTCTTTGAAATGTTCTTTTATTGTATGTTTGTTTTCTTTTTAACTTTTTTTCATACAGTTGATTTAAAAAAGAAGGGACAGTTTAAGAAAAAAAGAAAAGAAAAACAAGGAAAAAAAAGATGTAGTGCCCCCTTGAGGAGCCTTTGGAGAATGCAGGGATATTTGCCTGCCCCACCTCGATGGTTGCTAACATGACCACAGATATAGGGGACTGGTTCTTTGATGGGTTGAGCCCTCTACCATAGGTTTTACCCTTCGGAAGTTGGTTGCTGCAAAGGAGAGGCTAGGCCTCCCTATAATTGTGCCTAAGAGCCTCCTCCCGAATGCCTCTTTGTTGCTCAGTTATGGCCCTCTCTCTCTAGCTAAGCCAACTTGAAAGGTGAAATCACTGCCCTCCCCCCTACGTGGGATCAGACACCCAGGGAAGTGAATCTCCCTGGCAACGTGGAATATGACTCCCGGGGAGGAATGTAGACCCGGCATCGTGGGACGGAGAACATCTTGACCAAAATGGGTATGTGAAAGGAAATGAAATAAGCTTCAGTAGCAGAGAGATTCCAAAAGGAGCCGAGAGGTCACTCTGGTGGGCACTCTTAGGCACACTTTAGACAACCCTTTTTAGGTTCTAAAGAATTGGGGTAGCTGGTGGTGGATACCTGAAACTATCAAACTACAACCCAGAACCCATGAATCTCGAAGACAGTTGTATAAAAATGTAGCTTATGAGGGGTGACAATGGGATTGGGAAAGCCAGAAGGACCACACTCCACTTTGTCTATAGTTTATGGATGGATGAGTAGAAAAATAGGGGAAGGAAACAAACAAAAGTACCCAGTGTTCTTTTTTACTTCAATTACTCTTTTTCACTCTAATTATTATTCTTGTTATTTTTGTGTGTGTGCTAATGAATGTGTCAGGGATTGATTTAGGTGATGAATGTACAACTATGTAATGGTACTGTGAACAATCGAAAGTGCGATTTGTTTTGTATGACTGTGTGGTATGTGAATATATCTCAATAAAATGAAGATAAAAAAATCCATAGAAAACAGTATACTTAAAGTTAAGTCCATAGTTCAAAATATTTAGGGGTGAATTATGAACAGAAAGGGCTAGAAGCTCCGTGTATGAATTGCAGAAAAGTGTTTATATTTTCTTTCAAAACATGCTATGAGAAATCCCTAGAATTACACCTGAAGTATAAGGGCTCATGTATATATCTTATTCTCATGACAAGGATTCACTTATTTACTTTGTACCAACTGAATATGTAGCACAGAGGTTAGCAAAGAGAAGATAATAGGCAAATATTTGTGGTATTACTAATTAAATAACAATAACAATAAAATATACAATTTTTAAGATGAATGGAGCCAAACAAAATTAAATGTATTTAAATATTTAAATTAATATTCTTCATATTGAAAGTTTGGGCAGCAAGAGGAGCCCCCCAATTTTGCTGGCATCAATTCCACTAGGTACTGTAATCCAATCATTCTGAACTTTCATTAACAATTATCAATTCTACTTAAAGCTGCTGGGACTGAGTTTTTCCATTCAATGAATAATAATACATTGGCTTGGTCTCATTGTGTAAGTAACATCCTTATAAGTATTTTCCATTCCAATTTTATTAAAGAATAGCAGAGCAGGAGAGAGTTGGAGTGATACATGGAGGAGGTAAAAAGAAGGAAAAGAAGAAAACAGTAACATAAAACACAAGTTAATACTGTCTTCTCTTACACTGGAGAGGAAAGGCAGGTTTTCTGTTAAGGATCCAGTCATGTTTCAGGTGCAAGCAAGGGTGAGTGGGAACCTGAGATGATTAAGACCATGGAAGTAATCATTCTGTTTTATAACCAGGCCATCTTTGTTTAGTTTTAGTTTTAAATGTAGGGAAGTAATTACACTAGAGAAAACCCCTTGGTATGCAAACTTTGGCATAAAAATAGAGCACTGCTGTAATTTCAGATAGCTAATTGCCTTGAGATGGCTCTAGGAAAGCAAAATATCTTCCATGATTCTTAGAAATTCCAATTAAATTTCTGTCATTGATTTCTAGTTTAATTCAGCTATGCTCAGACAATATAGTCATTATGATTTTAACAAACGGAGCACATTGATTTTTGGCTTAGTAAATGGACAATTTTGATATATATCAAAAATGTTCTTGAAAAAATCATGTACCCAGAGAGAAATAATCTGTATGTCCTGTTTAAGACAAGTTAGCTCATTGTGTTTTTCAAGTGTTGTGTATAATAATTAGATTTTGTTTATATCTCCCACTATGATATTGGAATTCTAAAAATTCTCCTTTGTGATGTCATTTTGTGGAATATGTTTGCAGTCATGTCATAAGTGCATACAAATTTGTAATTGTTAAATCTTCCTATTAAATCAACTTCCTTATCTTTAAGAAAAATCTCTCCTTCTATGGAGCCATACTTCCTATATCTAGTCTACATTTTTTTACTAGAATTCAGCCACATAGCTTTAATGACTGTTTGTTTTTTTTGGGGGGGGGCTTGTTTTGAATTATATATTTTGCCATCTTGTTTAAAATTTTATTTTTGATGTATATTTTTCTTCTTATTTTAAGTATCATCACTTATGAAGAACTTACAGTTGGATATTTTAGTTTTTCAATCCAATTGACAAATTTTGTGTTATTATTGGGTCATTAAGTTCATTTAAATTTAACATCATTATTAGCACATGTTGAATTTCTGTCTACTCTCATGCTTTTGGTTTGCTATTTGTCCCACGTTTTCTGTGTCCATATTTCTTCTATTGAGTTGATAAAGTGTATTTTTCCTTTTTTACCATCTAGTAGATTTTCAGTTATAAAATGTTATCTCAGTAATTTTAGATATTACCCTAGAGATTTCAAAATTGGTCTTCAACTTATTACATTCTACCTTGTTTCCATCATTAGTTGACAGATCACTCATATGAACAATTATCCAAATCAATATCTGGATATTGTTCCACATGGCCCTGGATTTATTTTAAAGGTGATTGTTTTTAAATATGCATTTAGATGACTTAAAAATAAATTTCATGATTGCTATGTCACTGTCACAGTTCTGAGTACTAAAGAGTAATTTTGTTTCATTCTATTCAAACTTTCCCATGGAGGGCTTCCCCTCCCTCAACACCCCCATATGGAGGATGGCAAATAATTGTGGTTAATCTGGCTGGCTCTAGAGCCAAACAGCCTATGTTTCTAGGCACTATCTACAATGTAAGGGCTGTGTGCACTTTAGCAAGTTATGTTTTCTTGACTTCCTGAACCCACATATTTACCCTTTCATTGTCCTTCATACCTTACTGCATCCATTTTATCTATCTGGAATGATTTCCCTCAGCCTGAAAATCATCTGTTAAGATTTTTTGTACCATCCAGTTGATGGCCTTGAACTTTCTCTGCTTTAGTTTATCTGAATATATATTTCTTTGCTCTTTGTTTAATACTTCCATAAGTATTCATTTATTTGATGTCAGACACTATTATGAATATTCAATGTCTATATAAATAGAATCATATAGTATGTATTCTTTTGTTGTTGACTTCTTTTGATCTATCTATCTATCTATCTATTTTTGGCTGGGGTTGATTTGTTTTTCTAGGAGTGTTCCACCAGATTTACTGCACATATTGTAGCTATTCAATCTCCTAATATTCAACATTGTGTTTATTACCATGTTTTAGCTATTGTGAAAACTAAACTTCCTTTAAAATTGTTATACTTGAGTTGGTGGACCTAGACACTCATTTTTCTTGAACATGTAGGAGATAAATTGCTGAATCAAAAATAGATGCATGTGACAAGTGGATAGTGAGAAGCAGAAGAGCAAGAACCAAGACTCCATCCTCCCAGCATAGCAAATATTATACAGGTAGAACCTATCTGAAACAGCTATTTTGAATCTCCACAAATGAAGGAATACTGTGCAGTATCCAGGGAAGATCAGGAGAAAGAGCCTGACAAATTACAGTAAAGAACAGAAAATTGCTCTCATCTCAAGGTGGTTACTGTCACACATATCCCACTCTTGCTGCACTCCACAAAGTTTCCAACCCTTGACAAACTTGCTGGTGACATAAAGGGATGTGAAAATCTTTGCCAAGACCAAATGGGGGCACATCTAAGCACTGATCACAGCTTTTGATTAATGGCTTTTGATTGCTGGGGCCCCACTATAAATGTGGCCATTGATTCAACCCATCCTACAGAGGCAGTGGTGGCAGCAATTGTTTGAACCATCCTGAGAGATACAGGTGAACTGAAGAAACTAACCTTCCACAGGTCTGCATAAGACAGTTAGATGAAAGAGTACACTTTTGGGGCAAGCCAAGAGAGCTCAGCTTTGAAAAGTTGTGAAGAAAGATCTTGGGGACTTACCTGGTCTTCTGCCCAAGGCATTTTGGAGCCAGTCTGTAAAGTTGACACAGTTGACCAGCCCTGATTCAGCAGAAGAGACAGACTTGTGAAAGCCTTCTTCATGACATCCCTCAACTCAGAATTTGCCTCTCAGTCAATAGCAGCTTAAGGCAATAAAAGACATGTAAGAATTATAAAGGCAGTGATACAGGAGCAATGACTTGTGGTCTTCAAACATCCATGAGCAGGATGTCTGTCTCCTGGTCAACAGGGGACAAACTCCTGAAAATAGAGAATCTCATAAACAACTAAGAAGGAAAAGCACAGGACCAGACACAGGCACAGAATGACAAGGGGAAACATGCACACTGTATTCATTTTTTGTAGGCATCCCTGATAGTGGGGATGATGCTCAATAAAATCTCTCTCTTATCACCAGGTGGTTACAAAACTAAGAAACATAAATCTTCAGGGAATAAATACCAGAATTAACATATTAAAATGCACAGTGTGCAATGAGTGAAAGACAAAGAAACAGGAAATGATGGCCCATCAAAAGGAAAAGGATAAAAATACAGCAACAGTGAAGAATGCCAGAATGTGGACATGCCAAATAAATCCTTTAAAAATGATCTTAAAATGCTCAAGATGAAGGAAAATACAGAGAAAGAACTGAAGGATATAAGGGAAACAATGAATGAGAAAGTGGGAACCTTAGTAAAAATACAGAAATTTTAAAAGGAATCAACAGAACTACTAGAGTTGAAGACCATGATAACAAAAATAAAAAGTGTCCAGAAAGGTTTCAAGGGCAGATTGGTGCTGGCCAAAGAAAGAATCTGAACACAATGACAGGACAATTGAAATGAATAGCATTGAGCAACAAATATAATAACTATGAAAAGTGAAAATATCTTAAGAGATCTTCAAATGTACCAATGTATGCATTACAGGAGTTCCAAAAGGAGAGGAAAGAAAGGGGAAGAAAGACTAGTCAAAGAAAAATGAACTTCCCAAGCTTAACAAAAAATATGAATATACACACCCAACAAGCTCAGAAACAACAAACATCAGAAGCATTAAGAAAAATGAAACATTTCATTTATTGATAACATTATTGAACACAAAGTACAAAGGGAGACTTCTCAATGCTCTGAGAAAAAAACAATGAGTTATGTACAAGCAAGTCCCAATAAGGTTGAGTGCTTATTTCTCATGAGAAGTAATGAAGGAAAGAAGACAGTGGGTTGAAATACCTATTGTGCTTTAAGAAAACAGTTTCTAACCAAGAATTATATATCAGGTGAAACTTTCATTCAAAAATGAGGGAGAGAGACTTCAGGGCCAAGATGGCAACAGGAATGGGCAAATGAACTGCTGAGTACTGGCCCCACAGAGCCATGGTCTATCCAGGAGAATGATTGGTTGGCATCTTCTGTCATGAGGAGTGGAGATAAAAACTGGGTATCAGTTAACAGAGCAATCAAGCCTTTTGCAGAACTTGGCCACCCTCCAGACTGGTTCTCTCAAAAACATTGTGCTTCTCAATACTCAGAACTTCAAGAGACCACTGAGACCCCAAAATGGAAATGCAGTGAAAAAGAGGAAGCTGTGGAAACTGTTGAAGATGTCATTCTTCAAAACTGATGGCTGAACCAGTTGAGGAATTAAAGAAAGTAATAAAGGAAATCCAGGAAAAATATAGATGACTGAAAAGAGATGCAGAACTAATTCAAGCTGGGCACATGGATAGCAGACTGGATGAGCTTTGCAATGACATTGCAATGAAAAAGAAATTCAAGGAAGAGGAGGCTGAAGTAAAGAGGAAGGCTACAGATGCTGCATATCAGGCTCTTCAAGCAGTAAAAACACCCCTTGGAGGTTACTGACTGTGATGGTTCACTCTCCTGTAGATTCTGCCTTCCCAGGAGGTGATTATTCACTTGGGGACTTGACTGTAACCACTAAGGAAGAGGCCACTTCTGAGGTAAACCCTGGGTTGTTGCCAATTACCCAAGTCACCTCATTTCCTGGGATACCTGACACCCTTCCTCCAGGCTCTCCACCCTTAGAAGCCCCCATTACCCCAGTAACAGATGATTAACCCCAGAAAAATATGACTGGACAGAAATGAAGTCCACAAATACAATAATTTTTGTCCCAGAAGGAGAAGATAAAAATAAAGTGCTAGGAGGAGTATATGAGGACAAAATTGGATAACTCTTCCCACCTTACAAAAGATGTAAATATACAAAGAAGAAGCCCAACAAACTCCAAATAGAACAAATCCAAATAGAACCACTCTAAAGTATATACTAATCAGATTGTCAAATTTTAAAGAGAAGGAGAAAGTCCTGAAAGCAAGACAGAAGCAATTCACCACATAAAAGGGAAACCATGTGAAACTAAGTACTGCTACTGTACAGGCACCATGGAGGTGAGAAGGCAGAGGTATGACATATTTAAAATTCTGAAAAAGCAAAAATTGCCAGCAAAGAATATATCATACAGCAAAGCTGTACTTTAAAAGTGAGGGAGGAAGAGATTAAAATTTTCACAAACACATGCTGAGAAAATTTGTTGACAAGAGACCTGCCTTGCAAGTAATACTAAATGGAGCTCTGCCCACTGAGAAAAATGTCAGGAGAGAGACAGATCTGGAGAAAGGTACACAACATAAGAGTATTAGAAAGCATAACTTAAAGGAAAAAAAGAGAGAAGAGGAAAAACAACAAAAAAGGGATAAGATGGTTAGTTCAAGAACTGCCTTCACAGTAATGAATTTGAATGGGAATGGATTAAATTCTCCAATTCAAATATATAGACTGACTAAATGGATTAAAAAGTATGATCCATTGATGTGCTGTTTACAAGAGACTCATCTTAGACCTAGTGGCACAAAAAGATTGAAAGTGAAAGGATGGAAAAAATATTCCATAGAATCTGTAACCAAAGAAAACAGGGGTAGCCATAGAAACATCAAATGAAATAGGTTTTAAATGCAAAATCAATATGGTAAATGAATTATACTTAATATATATGTATATATATAAGGAAACATATGATTGCATTCAAAATAACAGTATATACATTTTCTCTAGTGTTCATGGAATGTTCTCCAGGAAAGGTCAAATGTTGGGGCACAAAACAAGTCTCAATTTAAAATGACTAAAATCATCCAAATCACATTCTCTTACCAGAATGGACTGCAACTTGAAATCAATAACTACCAAAGAACAAGAACTTTCAAAAATATATATAGTTAAGGTTTAAATCTCCCATGCAACATGGGACATGACTCCTGGGGATAAGACCGGATCTGACAAAAGAGATGAAGCATATAATGAAAACACTGGATAGACATAAGGTAGAAAATGAAAGTTCAAAAAAAAAAAAAACAACTGGCAGAATCTATGGAAATGACAGACACAACACAAGAGATGAAAGACACAATGGAGACAAACAAAAGCAGATCTCAAGAGGCAGAAGAAAACATTCAGGAACTGGAGAACCAGAGAGCTGAAAGCCTACACACCAAAGGAGAAATAGAGAAAAGAATGGAAAAATATGAACAACATCTCTGGGAACTGAATGACAATGTGAAATGCTTGAATGCACATGTCATGAGTATCCCAGAAGAAGAAGAGAAGGGAACAGGGGCAGAAGCAATAATAGGGGAAATAATGAAAATTTCCCATGTCTTATGAAAGACATAAAATTATAGATACAAGAAGCACATCATATCCCAAACAGAATAGATCTGAATAGGCCTAGGTCAAGACACTTAATAATTAGATTATGAAAGGACAAAGATAAAGAGAGAATCTTGAAAACACTAAAAGAAAATTGATACATCACATACATCACGAACAAAGGAAGCTTGATAAGACTAGTTGTGGAATTCTCAATAGAAACCATGGAGGCCAGAAGGAAGTGGGGTGATATATTTAAGATACTGCAAGAGAAAAACTACCAAGCAAGAATCCTATGTCTGGCAAAACTGTCCTTCAAATATGAGGGGTCATGGGATTGACAAAGGTTTCTTCACCCAAAAGGGAAGATAAATGGAACAAAGTAAAGTTTTCAGGACTGAAAGGTATCAAATGGTGTCAAGAGGTCATACTGGAGATTATTCTTATGCATTATAGAGATATGCCTTTATAGTTTTTAGTGTATTAGAATAGCTAGAGGAAAATACCTGAAACTGTTGAAATACAACCCAGTAGCCTTGTTTCTTGAAGAAAACTGTATAACTTTATGGCTCATATAGTGTGATTGCATGATTGTAGAAATCCTTGTGGCTCACACTCCCTTTATACACTGTATGGACAGATGAGTAGGAAAGTGGGCACCAAAAGTAAATGAATAATAGGGGAGAATGGGGGTCATGGTTTTTATTGGATGTTCTTTTTACTTTTATTTTTATTCTTATTTTAATTTCAATTTTGACTATTTTTTTGAGTAATGAAAGTGTTCAAATATTGATGCTGGTGATGAATACTCAACTATATGATGATACTGTGAACAATTGATTGTACACTTTGGATGATAGTATGGTATGTGATTATACCTCAATAAAATTGCAAGTAAAAATATATATTGGGGGTTAAACAACACACTCTTAAACAATCAGTGGGTAAAAAAAGAAATTGCAAAAGAAATCAGTAAATAACTGGAAAAATGCAAATGAGAACACAACATATGAAACCTATGGGATGAAGTGAAGGAGGTCCTGGGTGGGATATTTATGACCTCAAATGCATACATAAAAAGGAAGTTGGAGCTAAAACCAAAGGCCTAACAAAACAAAAGAATAAACTAGGGAATGAAGAGCAAGTTAACACTAATGCAAGTAGAAGAAAAGAAATAACAAAGATATAAGCAGAAATAAATGAACTGGAGAACAAAAAACAATAGAGGGAGTAAATAAAACCAAAAGTCGGTTCATTGAGATCAATAAAATTGACAAACCCTTACTAGACTAAGACAAAAGAAAGAAGATCCAAATAAATAAAATCAGAAATGAGAGAGCAGTCATTACTATGGATCTCAAAGAAATTTTTAAAAATCATAAGGGGACACTATGAACAACTGTATGCCCACAATGTAGACAACTTAGAATAAATGGACAATTTCCTTGAAACAAACCTAGACTGACCTGAGAAGAAATAGGAGACCTCAATAAACAAATCACAAGAGATCCAGTCAGTTATCAAGCATCTTCTTACAAATATAAACCAAGGATCAGATGTGTTTACAGGGGAATTTTACCAAACACACAGAACAGAACTGGTACCAATCATGCTCAAATTCTTTCAAAATATTGAAGAAAGATTGGTACCTAATTAATTTTATGAAGCTAACATCATTCTATCCCCAAAATCAGATAAAGATACTACAAGAAAAGAAAACTACTGACCAAGCTCCCTAATGAATATAGACATAAAAATTCTCAACAAAATATTGCAAGTTGAATCCAAAGGCACATTAAAGGAATTATACACCACAACCATGTGGGGCTCATTCCAGGTACACAAAGGTGGTGCAACATAAGAAAATCATTCAAAGAAATACAACACATAAACAAACTGAAAGGGAGAAAACAAATGATATGTTGATAGATGCTGAAAATCATTTTTGCAAAAGTCAGCATCCCTTTTTGATGAAAAAACTATTCAAAAATGTTAGAATTGAAGGAAACTCCTTGAACATGGTAATGGGCATATGTGAAAAACCCAAAGGCAACATGTTCCTCAATCATGAGAGAATGAAATCCTTCCCTTAAGATTGGGAATGAAATAAGGATGCACAATGTCACTACTACTATTCAACATTGTGCTACAAGTTCCAGCTAGAACAATCCAGCAAGTAAAAGAAATAAATGCATCCAAATTGGAGAAGAGGAAGTAAAAATTTAATTAATTTTAGATGTTATGAATTTATTTTGGAGAATTCTGAGAATTTGACAACATAGATGCTTGAGCTAATAAATTCAGCAAAATGTGAGGGATATAAGATTAATGTTCAAAAGTCAGTAATGTTCCTTTGTACTAGTAATGATCTAACTCAATAGATAATCAACACAAAAATTCCACTCACAGAAGAATCAAGTAACTAGGAAGAGACTTAACCAAGCATTTAAAGAACCTCTATACAGAAAATTACAAAACTTTATTAAAAGTGATCAAAGAGGGCCTATATAGGTGGGAAGATATCCCATGTTCATGGATAGGAAAGCTAAACACCATTAAGATGTCAATTCTACACAAATTGATTTACTAATTCAATGAATTCAATAAAAATTCAAACAACCTACTTTGCAGACTTGGAAAACTAGTTATCAAATTTATTTCAAAGAGAGAGGGAACTTGAATTGCAAAATAAAAAAAAATCTAAAAAAGAAGAATGAAGTGGAAGGACTTATATTTCCTGACTTGAAAGCCACAGCAGTCAAAACAGCATGGAACTAGCACAAGGATAGCCATACTGAAAATAGAATAAAATCTTGAAATAAGAAATAGACACCGAGGTTTTTTGGTCAACTGATTTTTCACAAAGCTCCCAAATCCATTGAACTGGGACAGAGTAATCTCTTCCACAAATGAGGCTGGGAGAACTGGATATACATATCCAAAAGAAAGAAAGATAACCCCTACCTCACACCCTATACAAAAATTAATTCAAGTTGGATCAAAGACTTAAATATAAGAGCCAGTACAATTCAACCCCTAGAAGATAATATAGAGAAACATCCTTGTTCTAGTTTTCTAATGCTGCAGAAATTCAAAACACCAGAGATGGATCAGCTTTTATAAAAGGGGGTTTATTTGGTTACACAGTTAGTCTTAAGGCCATAAAGTGTCACAGGTAACACATCAGCAATCAGGTACCTTCACTGGAGGATGGTCAATGGCATCCAGAAAACCTCTGTTAGCTGGGAAGGCATGTGACTGACATCTGCTCCAAAGTTCTGGTTTTAAAATGGCTTTCTCCCAGGACATTCCTCTCTAGGCTGCAGTTCCTCAAAAATGTCATTCTTAGTTGCACTGGGGATATTTGTCCTCTCTCAGCTTCTCTGGAGCAAGAGTCTGCTTTCAATGACCATCTTCAAACTGTCTCTCATCTGCAGCTCCTGTGCTTTCTTCAAAGTTTCCCTCTTGGCTGTAACTTTTCTTCAAAATGTCAGACTCAGCTGCACTGACTTCCTTCTGTTTGTCAGCTCATTTATATGGCTCCACTGATCATGGCCCACCCTGAATGGATGGGGCCATGTCTCCATGGAAATTATCTCATCAGGGTTATCACCTACAGTTGGGTGGGGCATATTTCCGTGGAATCACTCAAAGAATTACAATCTAATTAACACTGGTAGGTCTGCACACACAACATTGCATCAAAGATAATGGGATTTGGGGTGACATAATACATTCAAACTGGAACATTCCACACTCTGGACCCCAAAATGACATTATCTTTCCATATACAAAATAAAATCATCCCACAACAATATCAAGGAAACTTAAATCATTTCAGTAACAATAGTTAACTATAAGATTCCATCAAAATCAATTATAGGCATGGTCATTCCTAAGGCATAATTTTCCTTTAGCTGTGGATCTGTAAACTTAGAACAAGTTATGTGCTTCCAATATACAAAGGAGGGACATTCATAGGATAAACATTCTCATTGTTATAAGGAGAAACAGAAAGGAAAACAGGGTTAACAGGACCAAAACATTTCCTAACACCTGCAGGACAAACTCCATCAGATGTCAATGTCTGACAGTCATTTACAGAACGACATTGCATCCTTGAGGCTTGAGAGAGCATGAGTCTAACCCTTTCTAAGGCCTTTTCAGCAGCTCTTTCCTCTCCAAACACTGGGGTGTGTTCTCCAACATATCTATACATTGGGGAGACCACCTTCTTGGCCCCACCCTCCTCAAATATCAGGGCAGCACCAGGATTCCCTTCCATCTCTGGGGCACATGCTCAACCCCTTCATAACATGTGGTGGCAGCCAGACTATCCTCAGTTCCCTGGGAATGTGCTCCACCCGCTTTGGGTCTTGGGATGGCAGAACAATTCCTGAGCATGGAGGCAGAAGGTGCACCCTTGACTTCCAGGGCAAACTCACCCTTTCCCTGTATGTGGGCTGATCTGCTCTCCCAGCCTGAGAACTTTTGACTCCAGACCTCCACCTCCATGGCTATGTCTTTGAAGAAATTTTTCCTTCAATTTGTTCCTTGTCTGTCTCCTCCAGTCCAGAACATCAATGGCTCTGTCTATAAAGATCTCACAAAATTTCTGTTGGCTTCACATGAAGTACATGGGTCAAAACCATCAGACAATAGGACTTTCCACAAATCCTTTGTGCTTAACTCCTTTTCCTGTCTTGGCCTGTACTGAAATGGCAGCTGGTTTCCATGTTTGGTTATATCTTCATGTTGGGCTGTAGCTTCTGGAATTCCACCCCCAGGAAGCCTATAATCTTCCAAGCCATTAGCTTCTGGTTTCTTTGAAACCAAGAGTTCAGTTCTCAGTTTATCCCTCTCCACTCGCATTTTACTATAAGCTATAAGGAGAAACCAGGGTACATCCTCCACATGTAGTCTGGAGATCTCCTCAGCTAAGTATTCCAGGTTGTAACTTTCAAATTCTTCCTTCCATCTGACACCAGTACTCAAAGAATCCATGAAGATCAGTCTCCATTGTGCTCTCAATTTCCAGCACTTCATTTTTTTTCAGATTATGAAAGTAATCCATGCTCAAGGGGCAGAACTTAGAAGATGCAGAGAAATATAAATAATAAGAAAGAATTCTGCATTATAGCATGGCAGATGTTAATTACAGCCCTAGAACTAGAGAGAATGGGGTAAGGCACTCACCTGGGATGCACAATTTAAACATGGAGACAAAGAATCAGTAATTGAGAAAAATAATGTGCAATGCTTCAAATATCAAATTAATTTTTAAGCTCAGTGGAGATCTAAATATATAAGGCTTAAATAAAGATGCAGCACTCTCCATGCACTTGCTGCTTCACTTGCCTCACCCCAATTTTATTACTATTCCAAATACTTGCCTACTACTCCCACCAGCATTCACAGAATGGCTTCATCTCACAATTTTCCATAAATGGTTTCTTGGCTGGGGATAATGTTACATACTATTTTAACTGGGCTCATCTTGGGTGGCATCTAAGTAGCCAGATATTCCATTTTAAAAGCTGAAGTCATTTTCTACAACTGACATTTTGGCTCCTACCTCCCCATACCCACATGAGATATTTTGGGCAATTCTTAATTCTCTCAATTTGAACATCTCCTTCAAAGGAAAGAAAGGGGCCTGTGGATCTTGAATATTTTGGGACATAGGACACTAGGTAAGACTATTACTTATTCAGTATCTCCCCCAAAGGAACAAAGTGGTATATAATTTGGAGGTTTCAAGGGCTCCTGGATAGATTTCATTCATGGGGAGGGGATTTGGACCTCAGGTTTATTTTCCATAGTGCCGGTGGAAGACTCTAAGTTGAAACCTACAAACTGCCAGGACAGTTGTTCTTAGTGGTGTACTAAAAAAGTGGGGGATCAATATGACAACACAAGACATGTGCTGAAAACTTCTATCAGAGATTTCATGAATAAAAGACAGATCTCACTTGCTCAGAACTCTGGGGGAAGGTAAAGACTGGAGAATCATCCCACAAATGCTGAATCAAAGAAAGAGAAAGATGCCAGTTAGGAAAATTCTGTCCTGGAGTGTACAGTCACCTTCCCTCTCCCTCACTCAGTCCCATGCAGCTTTTGAGTGTCTGGAGGCAATGACTGGTATCTCTCAAACTTGCAACCCTGGACACAGACTGTAAAATCTCTCAAAAAGGGACAGAGATCCCCATGTATATCATGAAACAGATAAATAAGTACACACTCAGGACAGGACAAAAGGTGCTGAGGAGTGCAGAATTCTAAAGGACACCAAGAAGGAGCTTCCAAAATGGAGGATTAGGGAGGCTATGGAAGAAATTATGTGTTTCCCTGAGGCAGCAATTAGCCAGGCAGAAACTATGCAGCTTAAATATTTGAGGACCCAGGGCACAGAGGAGGACATTTCAATGGTCCGGTCAGCATAGGACAAACAGACTGAGAAAACATGGCCAGGCACTGTAGTTCTGGTTGTGGTCCTGGAACCCATCTCTCACTTATGAGGGAAGCAACATCAAGCAGCCCAATCTGTGCTAGGGAGATGACTGTAGACTGCGAGAGCTGTGGGAGTCTGACAACCCAAGTAAAGATAGAGCCACAGTCCCACACTCATGCAACACAGATAATGGCCAGAAAAAAAGGGTAAACAGGATGCTTACATTATCAGCACCTACCATTCAGACACTGCTGGGCTTCAAAAAGCACCATTTTTGGGGGCAAACCAGAAAGTTCATGGGAAAAACAAGGTTTGGGGGATTCTCTCAAAAGCATATCCAAGGCCTATTAGAACTGGTCTAGCCCTACTGCATGGGTAAATGACCCTGTTTTTGATGGGAAATATTGATGATCCAACTGTTAAACCAGTGCCCTAATACAAACCTGAGCAAAAGAAGGTCTTAGATAAGACAGATAAATCAACATAAACAATAGACCCGTGAAGATAACCAGCTGTCCAGAAAAGAGAAAGAAAAATGCTAGTCATACCAAAAAACAGTAAGATATGGCCAGACACATGAACAAATTTAGAAGTGGGACTATATACAGAATTAGGAACAACTAATCGAAGATCTCAAACAAATTTCTTTAACTGCTTCAAGGAGATGAAGGAAAATATGCATAAAGAGATAAACAAAGGGACAGAAATGGATATTTGCATGCCAGTATTTATAGGGGCATTATGCATCATTGCCAAGAGAGGGAAACATCCCAAATGTCCACCAATACATGAATACATAAAGAAACTGTGGTATACATATATATATCATAACACAACAACTCTGTTGTCAAGGGAAATACAACAGGAATAACTAAAGAAATTGACATTCTTTTCATGATAAATTTCCAGTTCTTAAAGACAATCTTTTAATATAAGGAATGGGAAACAATGTAAACCCGGTGAAGAAATGAATTATATAAACACACACTTCCTAAGGGTTGGCTTCCATTCTTATGAAGGCCTACGTTCAGATCAGGGTGAGATTACACTGACCTGCTTTCATGGGATAGGAGAAGAATTGTCACAGTCAGTTCCACTTGGGCATACTCCCTTGGGCATCAGCAAATTCAGGAACTAAATTCTTCGGGGAAGAATTCTCCCTTTGCTAAAATCTGCTTTCATATCTGGAAAAATTCAGGGGCCACACCTGTGGTAAATCTCTGCCATGCCCAGCAGCAGGTCAGAGGGGGACTCAGGGTGAACCTTTATAGTTACTTGTGGGTCAAACTCACTAGAAGAGCCAGAGTATGTTGGCTCCCAGAACAGGCAATTCCCTAATGGCAATGGAAATGACTGGAAAGGGAAAGAAATATATTCAGTGTCCACCTCCATGCCTGCCCTCTGGGAGTCTCTGTCCCTGTCCACAATCATGCCTCCAGCAATCTCAAACCAGAAAACATCAGCCTGTCCACATGTCATGTGATCTCTGCGTCACGGGACCACCTTGATTATCACTCTGCCTTTAGTCCCAGAAGGAGAGATCTGGCACGCACTAATAGAGCAAGAAATCCCATGATTAAGAGAGCCATGAGCCAATCACCCTCCCGGGTGAAAACAGTGGAGAGGACAGACACATCACAGTTGCTCCAACTTCCCTGACTTCAAGGGTGTTCATTGACTGAACATGGGCATGCTTCACGGTGAGCTCTCCTAAGTGAGATTCGGGGTGCTAGGCTGCATGTCTACGTTCCACCGGTAATATCAGTGCCATTGGAAAAGAATGGCAGGCCCAAGCGAGGGCAGGGGCACTTTGTTAAACCTCGGACTACCCCACAACCCACTGGAAGTTGCCCTCGGCCATAACAGAACAGCGTACTAAAGGGAGAGTCAAAAATCTCACCAACCATCCGGGGGCACGTCATCCTCACGGCTGCAGAATCATCCTCCTATGCCTACTCCTGACTGCACAGGCCACAACAACTCCACCGTGACCTGCACACTTGGGGAGTCCCTTACATGTTCAGACCACAGGGCAGCCATTGGGCTAGAGGTCTGTTGTTTAGGAACCAGATTCCCTTTGTGACACAGATGAGGGACAGCGTCAATGGTGCATGCGCATTCCGAGACCCTGCTAGAATTCTAAACTGCTTTGCAGCCTGTGCTAACGCTGTCTCCTCCACCGCTACAAGCCCCGGCGAGAATTCTTCACTGACTTTTGTTAACTTGGGATTTCCTGCCGTATACTGGGCACACAGGGGTACAGCGACTCCTATATGGAGTAATGGGGGAAATTCAGTAACACATTCCGTGCTCTTCAGCTGAGTCTGCACACTAGGCACAGCAGAAAAGCCTCTATCTGAAAGCGGATATGGGGGTTTGAAGCAGTGTGACTGTAACTAGATGACAAGAGACGGAAACGGGAAACAGGTCCGTGCAGCAAGAAAAAGTACCCAAAAGGAAATAAGTGGACAGTAGGACGAGTATTGTTTATAATATTAGAAATCTTTAAACAAATGCCTTGAAGATAACACATTAATGCAAAATTGAGCAATGAGGAAGCAAAGTAGTTAGTACAGGTTATTTGCTTTTCTTGAACTCTGCTTTGCTTTAATATAAGGTTGTGATTTTTTGACGTTTGTGTGTTTTTGTAGCTTATAGAGAATATGTATAATGAATTCAACACATTGAAAGAAACAAAAATTAAACTTTTCATTTAAAAAATAATCGCAGTGTGGGAAAATAATGATCGGCCTATCTCACCTAAAGCTCAGAAAGTCAATATCAGCAGGAAGAATCTCTGAATAAAACGGAATTTGGGGAATAGTTTTTAAAGATGGTTCAGCAGTTTTCTAATTTATACAGATGAAGGAAATAATTGATGTATATTCACGGGAAAGAGAATAAATACACCTGAAGAAAACGGAATGTTTCACATGAGACCTAACACTCTGTCTTGTTTTTTCCTTTCTATATTTCTCACATTATTACTGCCATTAACATTTTGCTTGGTCTATAGGTCATGAGTGGCTAATTGTTGAGGTGTGGACCAGGTCCCTAGGCGACATATTCGTACTATGACCAGGTGAATTTAAAGATTGTGGTAATGTTCCAGTGAATACATAAGACAACATCTCTGTTGTTAAGGGAAATACAACAAGAATAACTAAAGAAATTGACATTCTTTTCCTGACAAATTTCCAGTTCTGAAAGACAATCTTTTAATACAAGGAATGGAGAACAATGTTAACACGGTGAAGAAATGAATTATATAAACACACACTTCCTAAGGTTTGGCTTCCATCCTTATGAAGGCCTAGGTTCAGATCAGGGTGAGATTACACTGACCTGCTTTCATGGGATAGGAGAAGAATTGTCACAGTCAGTTCCACTTGGGCATACTCCCTTGGGCATCAGCAAATTCAGGAACTAAATTTTGGGGGGAAGAATTCTCCCTTTGCTAAAATCTTGTTTCAGATCTGGAACAATTCAGGGGCCACACCTGTGGTAAATCTCTGCCATGCCCAGCAGCAGGTCAGAGGGGAACTCGGGGTGATCCTTTACAGTTACTTGTGGATCAAACTCACTGACAGAGCCAGAGTATGTTGGCTCCCAGAACAGGCAATTCCCTAATGGCAATGGAAATGACTGGAAAGAGAAAGAAAAATATTCAGTGTCCACCTTCATGCCTGCCCTCTGGGAGTCTCCGTCCCTGTCCACAGTCATGCCTCCAGCAATCTCAACCCAGAAAACATCAGCCTGTCCACATGTCATGCGGTCTCTGCGTCACGGGACCACCTTGATTATCACTCTGCCTTTAGTCCCAGAGTGAGAAATCTGGCACGCAGTAATAGAGTAAGAAATCTCACCATTGAGAGAGCCGTGAGCCAACCATCATGCCGGGTATCAACAGTGGAGAGGACAGACACATCACAGCTGTCCCAATTTCCCTGACTTCTAGGGTGTTCATTGACTGAACGTGGGCATGCCTCGTGGTGAGCTCTCCTAAGGGAGATGCGGGGAGCTAGGCTGCATGTCTACGATCCACCGGTAATTTCAGTGCCATTGGAAAAGAATGGCAGGCCCAAGCGAGGGCAGGGGCACTTCACTAAGCCCCGGCCTACCCCACAACCCACTGGAAGTTGCCCTCGGCCATACCAGGACAGCGCGCTAACAGGAGAGTCAAAAATCTCACCAACCATCCGGGGGCATGTCATCCTCAGGGCTGCCGAATCATCCTCCTATGCCTACTCCTGACTGCACAGGCCACAGCACCTCCACCGTGACCTGCACAATTGGGGAGCCCCTTACGTGTTCAGACCACAGGGCAGCCATTGGGCCACAGGACTGTTGCTTAGGAACCAGATTCCCTTTGTGACACAGGTGAGGTACAGCGTCACTTGTGCATGCGCATTCCGAGCTCCTGCTAGAATTCTAAACCGCTTTGGAGCCTGTGCTGATGCTGTCTCCTCCACCGGTTCGAGCCCCAGGGAGAATTCTTCACTGACTTTCGTTAACTGGGGATTTCCTGCCGCATACTGGGCACACAGGGTTACAGTGACTCCTATATGGAGTAATGGGAGAAATTCTGTAACACGTTCCGTGCTCTTTAGCTGAGTCTGCACACTAGGCAAAGCAGAAAAGCCTCTATTGGAAAGTGGTTATGAGGGTTGGAAGTAGTTTTTCTATAACTAGATGACAAGAGAGGGAAACAGGAAACATAGGTCTGTGCAGCAGTGAAAAGTACCCCAAGGGAAATCCATGGACTGTAGGAAGAGTACTGTTTATAATATTAGAAATCTTAAAAAAAAACAACAAACAAACAAACAACAAAAAAACGCCTTGAAGATAACCCATTCATGCAAACTTGAGCAATGGGGAAGCAAAGTGGTAAATTCAGATTACTTGCCTTTCTGAAACTGTGCTTTGCTTTGTTAGAAAGTGGTGATTTTTGATGTTTCCGTGTTTTTGCAGTTTATAGATAAAGTTTCTAAGGAATTCAATACAGTGTAAGAACAAAAAATTTCAGCTTCTCATTGAAAAAGTAATCACGATGGGGGCACAATAATTATCGGCACACCTCTCCTAAAACTCATCAACACAGTTTCATCGGGAAGAGCCTCTGAAACAAACACAATTTGGGGAAGATATTTTCCAAAGGGTGGTTCGGCAGCTTTCCAATTTACCCAGCTGAAGGAATTAATTGACATATATTCAGATGAAAGAGAATAAGTATACCTGTGAAAGAAATGCCATGTTTGATACGAGACTGGACAGTATGTTTGTTTTTTACCTTTCTATCTTTCTAACATTATTATTCCTGTTAACATTTTGTTTGGTCTATAGGTCATGACTGGGTAATTGTTGAGGTGTGGACCAGGTCCCTAGGCGACATACTTGTACTATGACCAGGTTAATTAAAAGATTGTGGCAACGTTCCTGTGAATACAGAAGAGAACACCTCTGTTGTGAAGGGAAATGCAACAAGAATAATTAAAGAAATTGACTTTTTTTTTTTACTGATAAATTTCCAATTCTTAGAGACAACCTTCATATACATGGAACATGAAGCAATGTTAATACTGTGAAGAAACGAATTAAATAAACACACTTCCCACGTGTTGGTTTCCTTCCTTCTGGAGGCACTGGGTCAGATCATGGTGCCAGGATCACGGGTGGCCGAGTTCCAGGCGCCGCCTGACCGCTCCCTCCAGGGCGGACAGTCCGGGCCGTTTCCCTGGAGCCGGCTGTGTCCCGGGTCCTATGTTACGTCTTCCCCGAGGGCCTGTCCTCGCGGCCTCGCTCTTCCCCACTCCGTGCCACCTCGCCATTCTCCTTGCCCCAGGCCCCGCGTATGCCCGTAGGGCACGGATGTCAGCCTTAAGGCGTGGGCGTCCCTTCCCGGCCCTTCGCTGCTGCCGGTGCGGATCCCGGCGACATTCCCCACGGGACGGGCGGGCCCCGTGCGTGCCCCTGTGTGTGTGTGTGTGGGGGGAGCGCCTGACACTGGGGACTCGAGCAAGTCGGCGCGGACCGCTGGATTTGCCTGCCGGGAGGGTGTTGCAGGGAGGCAGAGGCCGGCCGGTGTCCCAGGCCTCTTGGGGCCAGCCTCGGGCAATTGGTGCCCAGGGCGGTGAGGCCCGTGTGATTTGCTGGCGGCGCGGCTGTGTCAGCGGCTTCCCTCAACACCAGGACGGCGGCTCTCGGGCCCTCGTCGCCGCCTCGTCTCTCCGGCACCTCCTCGCCGCCTGCCGTATTCCCGGCGTTCCCGTCCTCGTCGTTCTTTCCCACCCGGGGCCACTCGTCCCGCGTCTATCGCCTCCCAGGGCGGTCTGCGGCTCCTCTCCGTTGCCCGCGTTGCCCAAGTGCGGCGGGCGGCGTGCCGCGGGGCGGGGCTCTCTTTACCGCGGGCCACCCCACCACCGGTCAGGCGCCTGCGCCCGTGAGCGCGTTGCCGGCGTTTACACCAAGGGGAGGCCTCGCCGCTCCTCTCCACTCGCCGCCGCACCCCCCGCCGGTGCCTGGGAATGCCCATGCCTCTGGAGCCTCGCCCGGGCGCTGGCGGTGGCGGCGGCGCTGCGGAGGGGTTGGCGATCGAGTGGCCGGCCACCCGCGGCGACTCCCGATCCGCTCTGGCGCCGCGCCCCTGTTGTCGGTGGCCCCGCGGTAGGGTTTTGTTCTGCCTGGCGCTCGTCGCCAGCGAGCCCTCCCTGCTCGGCAGCCCCGGACGGGTTCCCTGCCCCCTGCGGCTCTCCGGTGAGACCCGGGAGGGGCGGGAGGGCACCGCTCCCTGCTCTTGCGGGCGCGACCCTCGCGTCTGGCGCACCCGTCCCACCCCGAGGGACAGACGCCGCCCCCCCACCCGGGCGTTCTCCCAGGGTCTTCAGTGACTTTTGTTAACTTCGGTTTTCCTGCTGTGTATTGGGCACACGTGGGCACTTTGACTTCTACTTGGGGTAAGGGGAAAAATTCACTAACCCATTGTGTGGTTTTTAAATGATTCTGCACACTAGGCACAGCAGAAAAGCCTCTATCTGAAACTGGATACGGGGGTTTGAAGCAGTGTTACTGTAACTAGATGACAAGAGATGGAAACGGGAAACAGATTTGTGCAGCAAGAAAAAGCACCCAAAAGGAACTAAATGGACTGTAGGACGAGCATTGTTTACAATCTTAGAAATCTTCAAACAAATGGCTTGAAGATAACACATTAATGCAAACTTGAGCAATGAGGAAGCAAAGTAGTTACTGTAGGTTATTTGCTTTTCTTAAACTCTGCTTTGCTTTAATGTAAAGTTTTGATTTTTTGATGTTTGTGTGTTTTTTGTAGCTTATAGAGAATATGTATACTGCATTCAATATACTGAAAGAAACAAAATTTAAAATTTTCGTTTAAAAATAACCGCATTGGGAGGTGGGGCAAGATGGCAGACTGGTGAGCTGTATGTTTTAGTTACTCCTCCAGGAAAGTAGGTAGAAAGCCAGGAACTGCGTGGACTGGACACCACAGAGCAATCTGTCTTTGGGCATACTTCATACAACACTCATGAAAACGTGGAACTGCTGAGATCAGTGAAATCTGTAAGTTTTTGCGGCCAGGGGACCCGCACCCCTCCCTGCCAGGCTCAGTCCCATGGGAGGAGGGGCTGTCAGCTCCGGGAAGGAGAAGGAAGAACTGCAGTGGCAGCCCTTATTGGAAACTCATTCTACTGATCCAAAGTCCAACCATAGATAGACTGAGACCAGACACCAGAGAATCTGAGAGCAGCCAGCCCAGCAGAGAGGAGACAGTCATAGAAAAACAAAAACAACACGAAAAACTCCAAAATAAAAGCGGAGTATTTTTGGAGTTCTGGTGAACACAGAAAGGGGAAGGGTGGAGCTCAGGCCTTGAGGCACATATACAAATCCCGAAGAAAAGTTGATCTCTCTGCCCTGTGGACCTTTCCTTAATGGCCTTGGTTGCTTTGTCTATTAGCATTTCAATAACCCATTAGATCTCTGAGGAGGGCCTTTTTTTTTAATCCTTTTTTTCTTTTTCTAAAACAATTACTCTAAGAAGCCCAATACAGAAAGCTTCAAAGTCTTTCAATTTGGGCACATCAAGTCAAGAGCAGAACTAAGAGAGCTCTGAGACAAAAGGCAATAATCCAGTGGCTGAGAA
>KN183346.1:80446-93855 GCA_000164785.2 Choloepus hoffmanni | reverse complement strand
GGGATTGCATATGCGCTCAGGGATGAGCTCTGTCCTTCCCTTCTATGTTCACCAGAACTCCAAAAATCCTCTGCTTTTATTTTGGAGTTTTTCGTGTTGTTTTTTTTCTATGCCTGTCTCCTCTCTGCTGGGCTGGCTGCTCTCAGATTCTCTGGTGTCTGGTCTCAGTCTATCTATGGTTGGAGTTTGGATCAGTAGAATGAGTTTCCGATAAGGGCTGCCACTGCAGTTCTCCCTTCTCCTTCCCGGAGCTGACAGCCCCTCCTCCCATGGGACTGAGCCTGGCAGGGAGGGGTGAGGGTCCCCTGGCCGCAAAAACTTACAGATTTCGCTGATCTCAGCAGTTCCATGTTTTCATGAGTGTTGTATGAAGTATGCCCAAAGTCAGATTGCTCTATGGTGTCCAGTCCACGCAGTTCCTGGCTTTCTACCTACTTTCCTGGAGGAGTAACTAAAACATACAGCTCACCAGTCCACCATCTTGCCCCGCCTCCCTCAGAACTTTTTTGAAAAGACTCACTTGGAACTCTGAGAAAGCAGTAAGTTACATAGTTTTGAAAACTAAGTTGAATACAGCTTTTTTTCAAATCTTTGTGTATTCCCTGTGCTGAAAAACAACTTTTTTGAAAGAACCCACTTGGAAGTCTGTGAAACCAGTATGTCACACAGTTTTGAAAACTAATTTGAATACTGCTTTCATTCACTTCTATGTGTTTTCCCTTGGCTGAAAAAGAACTTTTTTAAAACACTCACTTGGAATGCTGTGAAAGCCGTGTGTTACACTATTTTGAAAACTAAGTTGAATACAGCTTTCATTCACTTCTATGTGTTTCCCTGGGCTGAAAAACATCTTTTACAAAGGACTCAATTGGAAATCTTGAAAGCAGTATGTTGCACAGTTTTGAGAAATAATTTGAATAAAGCTTTCATTCACTTCTATGTGTTTTCCCAGTGCTGAAAACAACTTTTTTGAAAACACTCACTTGGAACTCTGTGAAAGCAGTATGTTAAAAAATGTTGGGAACTAATTTGAAGAGAGCTTTTCACTTCCTTGCACTATCCCTGGGCTGAAAAACATCTTTTTTGATATGACTCACTTGGAACTCTGCGAAATCAGTATGTTACACAGTGTTGAAAAATAACATGAATAGAGCCTTCATTCACTTCCATGTGTTTACGCAGGGCAGAAAAACAACTTTTTTGAAAGTACTCACTTGGAACTCTGTGAAAGCAGTAAGTTACAGGTTCTTGAAAACTAAGTTTAATATAGCTTTCTTTCACTTCTATGTGTTTTCCTAGTGCTGAAAACAACTTTTTTGAAAACACTCACTTGGAACTCTGCAAAAGCAGTATGTTACACAGTTTGGAAAACTAGGTTGAATACAGCTTTCATTCACTTCTGTATTCCATGGGCTGAAAAAAACTTTTTGAAAGAACTCTATTGGAACTCTGCAAAACCAGTATGGTACACAGTTTTGAAAACTAAGTTGAATACAGCTTTCCTTCACTTCTATATGATGCCGTTCACTGAAAAACAACTTTTTTGAAAGCACTCACTTGGAAATCTGTGAAAGCTGTATGTTACATGCAGTTGAAAACTAAGTTTAATACAGCTTTCTTTCACTTCTATGTGTTTTCCTTGGGCTGAAAAAAATTTTTTTTGAAAGCAACCACTTGGAACTCTGCAAAAGCAATATGTTGCACACATTTGAAAACTAAGTTGAATACCACTTTCATTCACTTGTATTTGTTTTCCCTGGGCTGAAAAACAACTTTTTGAATGGACTCACTTGGAACTCTGCGAAAGTAGTATGTTAAACAATTTTGAAAACTAATTTGAAAACAGGTTTCATTCAATTCTATGTATTGCAGCTAGGCAGAAAATCAACTTTTTTGAAGCACTCACTTGGAACTCTGAGAATGCTGTAAATTACACAGGTTGAATACAGCATTACTTGAAATCTTTGTGTATTCCCTGTGCTGGAAAACAACTTTTTGAAAGCATTCATTTGTAACTCTGTGAAAGAAGTATGTTACAGAGTTTTGAAAACTAAGTTTAAAACAACATTTACTCACTACTATGTCATTTCCCTCAGGGGAAATACAGCTTTTTTGGCAGCACTTATTTGGAACTCTGTGAAAGCAGTATGTTACACAGTCTTGAAAACTGATTGGAATACAGCATTCATTCACTTCTATGTGTTTTCCCTGAGCTGAAAAACAGCTTTTATGAAAGCACACTCTTGGAACACTGCAAAAGCAGTATGTTACAGTGTTTTGAAAACTAAGTTGAATACAAATTTTTTTCAAAATTTTCTGTAATCCCTGTGATGAAAAACAACTTTTTGAAAGCACTCAGTGGAACTCTGCATCAGCAGTATTTCACAGAGTTTAGAAAACTAAGTAGAATACAACTTTCATTCACTTCTTTTCCCTGGGCTGAAAAACACCTTTTTTGAAAACACTCACTTGGAACCCTGCAAAAGCAGAATGTTACACAGTTTTGAAACCTAAGTTGAATACAGGACTCATTCACTTCTATGTGTTTTCCCTGGGATGAAAAACAACTTTTTTGAAAACACTCACTTGGAACTCTGTGAAAGCAGTATGTTAAAAAATTTTGGAAACTAATTCAAATACAGCTTTCATTCACTTCCTTGTACTATCCCTGTGCTGAAAAATATGTTTTCTGATATGACTTACCTGGAACTCTGCAAATCAGTATGTTAAACAGTGTTGAAAAACAAGTTGAATACAGCCTTCTTTCACTTCTATGTGTTTACACTGGGCTGAAAAACAACTTTTTTGAAAGCACTCACTTGGAACTCTGTGAAAGTAGTAAGTTACACTGTTTTGAAAGATAAGTTTAATACAGCTTCCTTTCACTTCTGTGTGTTTTCCCAGGGCTGAAAACAACTTTTTTGGAAACACTCACTTGCAACACTGTGAAAGCAGTATTTTGCACAGTTTTGAAAACTAGGGTGAATAGAACTTTCATTCACTTCTATGTGTTTTCCCTGGGCAGAAAAAAAATTTTTTGAAAGCACTCACTTAGAAATCTGCAAAAACAGTATGTTACACAGTTTTGAAAAATAAGTTGAATACAGCTTTCATCCACTTGTATGTGTTTTCCCTGGGCTGTAACCCACCTTTTTAAAAATACTCACTTGGAGTCCTGCGAAAGCATTATGTTACACAGTTTTTAAAACTAAGTTGTATACAGCTCTCATTCACTACTGTGTGTTTTCACTGGGCTGAAAAACAACTTTTTTAAAGGACTCACTTGGAACTGTGTGAAAGCAGTATGTTACACCTTTTGAAAAACAATTTGAATGCAGCTTTCATTCACTTCTGGGTGTTTTCCCTGGGCTGAAAAACAACTTTTTTGAAAACACTCACTTGGAACTCTGTGAAAGTAGTATGTTACACAACTTTGAAAACTAATTTGAGTACAGATTTTATTCAGTTCTATGTGTTTTCCCTTTGCTGAAAAAAAACTTTTCTCAAAGCACTCACTAAGAACTCTGTGAAAGGAGTATGTTAGAAAGTTTTCAACCTGAGATGAATACAGCTTTCATTCACTTCTATGTGTTTTCCCTGGGCTGAAAAACAACTTTTTTGAAAGCACTCACTTGGAACTCTGTGAAAGTAGTATGTTACACAGTTTTGAAAACTAACATGGATACAGCTTTCATTCACCGCTATGTGTCTTCCCTGGGCTGAAAAGCAACTTTTGTCAAAGTACTAGCTTTGAAATCTGTGAAAGCAGTATGTTACACAGTTTTGAAAACTAAGGTGTATACAGCTTTCATTCATTTCTATGTGTTTTCCCTAGGCTGAAAAACAAGTTTTCTCAATGCACTAACTTGGAATTCTGCAAAAGCAGCATGTTACACTCTTTTGAAAATGAATTTGAATACAGCTTTCATTCATATCTATGTGCTTTCACTGGGCTGAAAAACAACTTTTTTGATCACTGTTGCTTGGAACTCTGTGAAAGCTGTATATTACACCATTTTGAAAACTAAGTTAAATAAACCTTTTGTTCACTTCTATGCATTTTCCCTGGGCAGAAAAACAACTTTTCAGAAAAACCTTAGTTGGAATCCTGCCAAAGCAGTATGTTACACAGTTTTGAAAACCAAGTTGAACACAGCTTTCATTCACTTCTATGTGTTTTCCATGGGCTGAAAAACACCTGTTTTGAAGACACTCAGAAGCAACCCTGCGAAAGCAGTATGTTACACAGCTTTGAAAACTAAGTTGAAATCAGTTTCCATTCACTTCTATGTGTTTTCCCTGGCTGAAAAACAACTTTTGTCAATGCATTCACTTGGAACTCTACCAAAGGAGAATGTTACACAGTTTTGAAAACTAACTTGAATACAGCTTTCATTCACTTCTTTCTGTTTTCCCTGGGCTGAAAAACAACTTTTCTAGAAGAATTCAGTTGGAGATCTGTGAAAGTAATCTGTTATACAGTTTTGAAATCTTAGTTCAATACAGCTTTCATTCACTTCTAAGTGTTTTCCCTGCTCTGAAAAAGAACTTCTTTCAGAGCACTCACTTGGTCCTCGGTAATAGCAGAATGTTACACCATTTTGAAACCTAAGTTGAACAAACCTTTCATTCATTTCCATGTGTTTTCCCTGGGTGGAAAAAAATCTTTTCTCAATGCACTCACTTTGAACTCTACAAAAGCAGTATTTTACATGGTTTTGAAATCTACATTGAATACACATTTCATTCACTTCTCTGTGTTTTCCCTGGGATGAAAACAACTTTCTTGAAAGCACTCACTTGGAACTCTCCTAAAGCAGTATGTTTCATAGTTTTGAAAATTAAGTAGAATACAGCTTTCATTCACTTCTATGTTTTTCCTCAGCTGAAAAACAACTTTTCTCAAAGCACTCACTTAGAAACCATGAAACAGTATGTTACACAGTTTTGAAAACTAAGTTGAATACAGCTTTCATTCACTTCTACGTGTTTTCTCTGGCTGAAAAACAACTTTTATGGAAGCACGCACTGGGAAGTCTGCAAAAGCAGTGTGTTACACAGTTTAAAACTAACTTGAAAACAGCTTTCATTCACTTCTATGTGTTTTTCCTGAGCTAACAAAACCTTTTTGAAAGCACTCACTTTCAAAAGCAGTATGTTACTCAGTTTTGAAAACGAAGTTGAATGCAGCATTCATTCATTTCCATGTGTTTTCCCAGTGCTGAAAAACAACTTTTCTCATAGCTCTCACTTGGAATTCTGCAAAAGCAGTAAGTTAAAAGTTTTGAAAACTAAGTTCAATACAGCTTTCTTTCACTTCTATGTGTTTTCACTCTGCTGAAAAACAAATTTTTTGAAAGTACTCACTTGGAACTCTGAAAGCAGTATGTTACAGTGGTTTGTAAACTAAGTTGCATATGGCATTCATTCATTTCTATTTGTTTGCCCTGGGCTGGAAAACAACTTATTTAAATGCACTCACTTGGAACTCTGCAAAAGGAATATGTTGCACAGTTTTGAAACCTAAGTTGAATAGAGCTTTCATTCACTTCTACATGTTGCCCCTGGGCTGAAAAACAACTTTTCACAAAGAAATCACTTGGGACTCTGCGATAGCAGTATGTCACACAGTTTTGAAAACTAGGTTGAATACAGATTTCATTCACTTCTATGTGTTTTCCCTTGGCTGAAAAACGACTTTTGAAAGCAGGCACTTGTAACTCTGCAAAACCAGTATGTTACAAAGTTTTGAAAACTAAGTTGCATACAGCATTCATTGACTTCTACATGTGTTCCCTGGGCTGAGAAACAACTTTTTTCAAAGCACTCAATTGGATCTCTGCAAAAGCAGTATGTTACACAGTGTGGAAGACTGAGTGGAATACAGCTTTCATTCACTGGTATTGGTTTTCCCTGAGATGAAGAGCAACATTTTTGAAAGCACACCCTTGGAAATTTGTGAAAGCTGTATTTTACAAACTTTTGAAATGAAAGTTGAATACAGCACTCATTCACTACTATGTGTTTTCCCTGGGCTGAGAAACAAATTTTTGAAAGCACTCACTTGGAACTCTGTGAAAGCAGTTTGTTACACTGTTTTGAAAACTAAGTTAAGAACAGCTTTCATTCACTTCTATGTGTTTTCCCTCGGGTGAAAAACAAGTTTTCTCAAAGCACTCACTTGGAACTCTGTGAAAGCCGTATACTACAGTTTGAAAGCTAATTTGAATACAGCATTCTTTAACTTCTATGTTTGATTTCTGGGATGAAATGCAACATTTAGAAAGCACTGACTTGGAACACTGCCAAAGCAGTATGTTACACAGCTTTGAAAACTAACTTGAATTCAGCTTTAATTCACTTCTGTGTTTTCATTCGGTGAAAAACAACTTTGTTGAAAGCATTCATTTGGAACCCTGTGAAAGCAATATGTTACACAGTTTTGAAAACTAAGTTAAATACAGCTTTCATTCATTTCTATGTGTTTTCCCTGGACTGAAAAACAACTTTTTAAAGCACTCACTTGTAACTCTGTGAAAGCTCTGTTACATGGTTTTGAAACTAAGTTGAATACAGCTTTCCATCACTTCTATGTGTTTTCCCTGGCTGAAAAACTTCTCTGAAATCAATCACTTGGAACTCTGTGAAAGCAGTATGTAACACAGTTTTGAAACTAAGTTGAACACAGCTTTCATTCACTTCTAAGTGTTTTCCCTGGGAAGAAAAACAACATTTTGAAAGCACTCACTTGGAACTCTGCGAAAGCAGTATGTTATACAGTTTTGAAATTTAAGTTGTCAACACCCTTAATTCACTTCTATGTGTTTTCCCTGGGCTGAAAACTCCTTTTAGAAAGCAACCACATGGAATCTTTGAAAGCAGTATGTTTACACAGTTTTGAAAACTATGTTGAATGTAGCATTCATTCACTTCTATGCATTTTCCCTGAGCTTCAAAACATTTTTTTCTGAAAGCACTAACTTGAAAATCTGTGAAAACAGTATATTACACAGTTTTGAAAACTAAGTTGAATACAGCTTTCATTCACTTCTATGTGTTTTCCTTGGGCTGAAAAATGACTTTTCTAATACCACTCAGATGAAACTCTGTGAAAGCACTGTATTACACAGATTGGAAATCTAAGTTGAATACAGCTTCCACTCTATTGTGTGTTTTCCTTAGGTGAAAAGTAACTTTTTTGAAAGCACTCACTTGAAACTCTGTGAAAGCAGTATGTTACACAGTTTTAAAAAATAAGTTGAATACAGAATTCATTGACTTCTATGTATTTCCCCTGGGCAGAAAAACAGCTTTTTTGAACACACCCACTTGGAACTCTGTGAAAGCAGTATCTTACACTGTTTTGAAAACTAAGTTGAATACAGCTTTCATTCACTTCTATGTGTTTTCATGGGCTGAAAAAAACCTTTTTTGAATGCACTCACTTGGAACTTTCTGAAAGAAGTTTGATATGCAGATTTGAAAACTTAGATGAATACAGCTTTCACTCCCTTCAATGTGTTTTTCCTTGGCTGAAAAACTATTTTTTTCAAAGCACTCTCTTGGAACTCTGCAAAAGCTGTATATTACACAGTTTTGAAACCTAAGTTGAATACAACTTTCATTCACTCTATGTGTTTTCCCTGGGCTGAAAAACAACTTTTTTGAAAGAACTCACTTGGTACTACATGAAAGCAGTATGTTACAGAGTTTTGAAAACTAAATTCTTTAAGGGTTTCATTCACTTCTATGTGTTTCCCCTGGGCTGAAAAACTAATCTTTTGAAAGCACTCACTTGGAAATCTGCAAAAGCAGAATGTTACAGTTTTGAAAGGTAAGTTGAATACAGCTTTCATTCACTTCAATGTGTTTTTCCTGTGCTGAAAAAGAACTTTTTGAAAGCACTCTCTTAGAATTCTGTGACAGCTTTATGTTACACAGTTTTGAAAACTAAGTTGAATGCCGCTTTCATTCACTTCTATGTGTTTTCCCCGGGTAGAAAATCAACTTTTTTAATACAACTCACTTCGAACTCTATGAAACCAGTATGTTACACAGTCTTGAAAACTAAGTTCAATACAACTTTCATTAACTTCTCTGTGTTTCCTGTAGGCTGAAAAGCAGCTTTCTTAAAGCACTCCCTTGGAACTCTGTGAAAGTAGAATGTTACACAGTTTTGAAAACTAAGATGATTACAGCTTTCATTCAATTCTATGTGTTTTCCCTGGGCTGAAAAACAACTTTTTAAAGCTCTCACTTGTAACTCTGTGAAAGCTGTATGTTACAGAATATTGAAACTATGTTGAATCCAACTTTCATTCACTTCTGTGTGTCTTCCCTGGTCTGAAAAAAAACCTTTCTCAAAGCACTCACTTGGAAATCTCTGAGAGCAGCATGTTTCACAGTTCTGAAAACTGAACTGTATACAGATTTCATTCACTTCTATGTGTTTACTCTGGGCTGATAAACAACTTCTTTCAAAGCACTCACTTGGAACTCTGTCAAAACAATATGTTACACAGCTTTGAAACTAAGTTGAATACAGTTTTCATTCACTTTTATTTGTTTTCCCTGGGCTGAAAAACAAGTTTTTTGAAAGTACTCAATTGGAACACTGTGGAAGCTGTATGTTACACAGTTTGGAATCTAAGTTGTATACCACTTCTTTTCACATCTATGTGTTTCCCTGGGCAGAAAAACAACTTTTTTGAAAACACTCACTTGGAAATCCACAAAAGCAGTATGTTACACTGTTTTGAAAGCTAAGTTGAATACAGGTTTCATTCACTTCTATGTGTTTTTCATTGGCTAAAAAACAACCTTTTTGAAAGCACTCACTGGAAACTCTGCGAAAGTAGTATGTTACTCAGTTTTGAAAATGAAGTTGAATACAGCATTCTTTCACTTCTACATGTTTTCCCTGGACTGAAAAACAACATTTCTCACAGCACTCACTTGGAAGTCTGTGAAAGCAGTATGTTATACTGTTTTGAAAACTAATTTGAGTACAGCCTTCATTCACATCTGTGTGTTTTCTGTGGGCTGAAAAACAGCTTTTCTGAAACCACTCACTTGGAACTCTGTGAAAGTGGTATATTACACAGTTTTGAAAACTAAGTTGAATACAGCTTTCATTGAATTATGTGTGTTTACCCTGTGTTGAAAAACAACTCTTTGAAAGCATTGTCTTGGAATTCTATGAAATATTTATGTTGCACAGTTTTGAAAACTAAGTTGAATACAGCTTTCAGTCACTTCTATGTGTTTTCCCTGGGCAGAAAATCAACTTTTTTAAAACCACCCACTTGAAACTCTGCAAAAGCAGTATGTTACACAGTCTTGAAAACTAAGATCAATACAGCTTTCATTCACCTCTATGTGTTTCCTGTAGGCTGAAAAGCAACTTCCTTAAAGCACTCCCTTGGAACTCTGTGAAAGCAGTATGTTGCTCTGTTTTGAAAACTAAGTTGAATGCAGCTTTCATTCAATTCTATGTTTTTACCTTGGGCTGAGAAAAAACTTTTTTGAAAGCACACTCTTGGGAATTTTCAAAAGCAATTTGTTACACAGTTTTGAAAACTAAGTTGAATACAACTTTCATTCACTTCTATGTGTTTTTGCTGGGCTGAGAAACAACTTTTTTGAAAGCACTCACTTGGAACTCTGCAAAAGCAGTATGTTACACAGTTTTGAAAACTGAGCTGTATACAGCTTTCATTCATTTCTATGTGTTTTCCCTGGACTGAAAATCAACTTTTGTGAAAGCACTTGGAATTCTGCAAAAGTAGTATGTAACGCAGTTTGGAAAATTAAGTTGAATACAACTTTCTTTCACTTCTATGTGTTTTCCTTGGGCTGAAAAACAACTTTTTTCAGTACCCTCACTTGCAACCCTGCAAAAGCTGTATGTTACACAGTTTTCAAAACTGAGTTGAATACAGCTTTCGTTTGCTTCCATGTTTTTCCCTGGGCAGAGAAACAACTTTTTTGAAAGCACTCACTTGGAACTCTGTGATAGCAGTATGTTACGCACTTTTGAAAACTAATTTGTATACACCTTTCGTTCACTTCCATGTGTTTTCCCTGTGCTGAACATGAACTTTTGGAAAGCACTCACTTGGAACTCTGCCAAAGAAGTATGCTACACAGTTTCGGAAAATAAGTTGAATACAGCTTTCCTTCACTTCTATGTGTTTTCCCTGATCTAAAAAACAACTTTTTTGAAAGCACTCACTTGGAAGTCTGCAAAAGCAGTATGTTACACTGTTTTGAATACTTAGTTGAATACAGCTTTCATTCAGTTCTATGGTTTTCCTGGGCTGGAAAGCAACATTTTGAATGCACTCACTTGGAACTCTGAAAAAGCAATGTGTTACACATTTTTGAAAAAATAAGTTGAATTCAGCTTTCATTTCCTTCTATGTATTTTCCCTCAGCTGATAAACAACTTATGTCCAAACACTCACTTGGAACTCTTTGAATGCAGTATGTTACAGTTTTGAAAACTTAGTTGAATCAAGTTTTCATTCTCGTCTCTGTGTTTTCACTGTTCTGAAAAACAAGTTTTGTCAAAGCACTCATTTGGAACTCTACGAAAGCGGTATGTTACACAGTTTTGAAAACTAAGTTGAATACAGATTTCATTCATTTCCATGTGTTTTCCCTGGGCTGAACAAAATCTTTTAGGAAGCACTCACTTGGAAATCTGCAAAAGCAGTATGTTACACAGTTTTGGAAACTAAGGTGAATACAGCTTTCCTACACTTCTATGTGTTTTTCCTGGGGTGAAAAACAACTTTTTTGAAAGCAGTCATTTGGTATTCTGTGAAAGCAGTATGTTACACAGTTTTGAAAACAAAGTTGAATACAGCTTTCATTCACTTCTATGTGTTTTCTCTGGGCTTCAAAACAACTTTTGTGAAAGCACTCATTTGGAACTCTGTGAAAGCAGTATGTAACACAGTTTTTAAAACAATGTTGAATACAGCTTTCATTCTCTTCTAAGTGTTTTCCCTCGGCTTAAAAACAACTTTTGTCAAAGTACTCACTTGGAACTATGCGAAAGCTGTATGTTACACAGTTTTGAAAACTAAGTTGTACACAGCTTTCATTCACTTCTAGGTGTTTTCCCTGGGCTGAGAAACATCTTTTGTCAAGCACTCTCTTGGAACTCTGTGAAACCAGTATCTTACAGAGCTTTGAAAGCTTAGGTGAATACAGCTTTCATTCACTTTTATTTCTTTTCCCTGGGCTGAAAAACACCTTTTTTGAAAGCACTCACTTCTAACTCTGAGAAAGCAGTATGTTACAAGGTTTTGAAATCTAAGTTGAATACAGCTTTCATTCACTTCTATGTGATTTCCCTGATATGAAAAACAACTTTTTTGAAAGCACTCACTTGAAACTCTGTGAAAGCGGTATGTTACACAGTTTTGAAAACTAAGTTGAATAAAGGTTTCGTTCACTTCTGTGTGTTTTCCCTGGGCTGAAAAACAGTGTTTTTGAAATCACTCCACTTGGAACTCTGTGAAAGCAGTATGTTACACTGTTTTATTTTTTTTTTATTTTTATTGAGATTTTTCAGATACCATACAATTATCCAAAGATCCAAAGTGTAAAATCACTTGCCCCTGGGTACCCTCCTATGGCTGTGCTTCCATCACCCTTAATTTTTGTTCAGTTTTTAAAATCTTTTCATTACTCCAGACAAGAAATAAAGTGAAAGATGAAAAAAGAAAGAAGAAAATGAAATTCTAATCCTCCCCTATCCCTAACCAACCCCCCTCTATTGTTGACTCCTAGAATTCTTATAGTACCTTTGTTACTCTTTATGAAAAAATGGTGAAATACTAGTAACTGCAGTATGTAGTTTGTAATAGGTATATAGTTCTTCCCTATATGCCCCTCTATTATTAACTTCCTATTGTATTGCATTACATTTGTTCTGGTTCATGGAAGTAATTTCTATTATTTGTACATTTGATCATGGACATTGCCCACCATAGGATTCAGTTTTATACATTCCCATCTTTTGATCTCCAACTTTCCTTCTGGTGACGTTTATGACTCTGAGCTTCCCCTTTCCACCTCATTCACACACCATTTGGTGCTGTAGTTATTCTCACATCTTGCTGCCAACACCCCTGTTCATTTCCAAGCATTTAAGTTCATCCTAATCGAACATTCTGCTCATACTAAGCAACCACTCCCCAGTCTTAAGCCTCATCCTATATCTTGGTACCTTATATTTCATGTCTATGAGTTTACATATTATAATTAGTTCCTATCAGTGAGACCCTACAATAATTGTCCTAATGTATCTGGCTTATTTCACTCAGTATACTGCCCCCGAGGTTTTGTCATCAACCCATTTTTTTTTAATATGGTTTTGTTCACTCACCATACATTCCATCCCAAGTAAATAAAGGATGGTTTTCTGCATGGTCATACATTTATGTGTTCACCACCTTCACCACTATCTATATAAGAGCATCTACATTTCTTCCACAAGGCAGGAGGGAGAGTCAAAGAAGGTAGAGAGGCAAAAGAAAGAGGAATAAAAAATGACGGCTAGGAAGCAGCAAAAGGAAAAATAACCTTAAATCAAAGTAGAATAAAGAATCAGACAATACCACCAATGTCAAATGTCTAACATGCCTCCCCTATCCTCCCCTCTTATCTGCATTCACCTTGGTATATCACCTTTGTTACATTAAAGGAAGCATAATACAATGATTCTATTAGTTACAGTCATTGGTTTATGATGACTGCATCCCTCCCCCAATGCCTCCCCATTTTTAACACCTTGCAAGGTTGACATTTGCTTGTTCTCCCTTGTAAAAGGACATATTTGTACATTTTATCACAATTGTTGAATACTCTAGATTTCACCAAGTTACACAGTCCCAGTCTTTACCTTTCCTCCTTTTTTGTGGTGTCTCACATGCTCCCCACCTTCCTTTCTCAACCATATTCATAGTTACCTTTGTTCAGTGTACTTACATTGTTGTGCTACCATCTCCCAAAATTGTGTTCCAAACCACACGCTTCTGTCTTCTATCACCCTGTAGTGCTCCCTTTAGTATTTCCTGTAGGACAGGTGTCTTGTTCACAAAGTCTCTCATTGTCTGTTTGTCAGAAAATATTTTGAGATCTCCCTCATATTTGAAGGACAGCTTTGCTGGATACAGGATTCTTAGTTGGCGGTTTTTCTCTTTCAGTATCTTAAATATTTCACACCACTTCCTTCTTGCCTCCATGGTTTCTGCTGAGAGATCTGCACATAGTCTTATGAAGCTTCCATTGTATGTAATGGATTGCTTTTCTCTTGCTGCTTTCAGGATTCTCTCTTTGTCTTTGACATTTGATAATCTGATTATTAAGTGTCTTGGCGTAGGCCTATTCATATC
>KN183346.1:54172-79902 GCA_000164785.2 Choloepus hoffmanni | reverse complement strand
CAGGTTTTCCCAGACCAGAACAGGCTCAGGTCCCAGAGGGAAGAAATCTTCAGTATCTGGTTTCCCTGCAGGTGTGTCTTAGAAAATTGCTCCACCTTTTGGTGCCTCGGGTCACTGTGCTTTTCTGCCCAGCAGGTGGCGACTGTCAGCCTATAATTCTTGACTGGTGTGAGGAAGTGTGGCTGTGTTCCCCCAGGCTCTGGGGTCTGGTTCTGAATGGAAAGGGCTCCACTCCTTTCCTCCTAGAGAAGACAGACCCCTCAGGTGGAGGTCATTAGCATTTCAATGGTCTTGCACTCTGCTTGTGCTGTCTCCGCCCTTCCCAGAGTCACAGTCCTGGAAACTGAAAATGACTGGGGCTTACTCTACTGAGCCAAAAAAGACACAGATAGTCCCCTTCAGACCCAGTCCAAGGTGACCTTCTGGCTCTACCAGGTCAGTCATCACCGAAAGCCTCTGTGTGAATTTTGGGGGATTCGTACCTGTAGTGAGCAGTTCACACTCACTACTTAAAACCACAGTTGGAGTTCAGCTGAGCTATATTTGCTTGCTGGGAGAGAGCTTCTCTCTGGCACCATGAGGCTTTGCAGCTTGGGCTATGGGTGAGGGGTCTCATGAATAGGATCTGCAGGTTTTACTTACACATTTAATGCTGTGTTCTCGGGCATTCCTCCCAATTCAGGCTGGTGTATGATGAGTGGATGGTCTTGTTTGTCCCCCCGCAGTTATTCTGGATTATTTACAAGTTGTTTCTGGTTTTTTGTAGTTTTTCCAGGGGGACTACTTAACTTCCACTCTTCTCTATGCTGCCATCTTGCCCACTGCCTGAGAAATAGCTTTTTTAAATGCACTGACTTGGAACTCTGCAAAAGCAGTATGTAATACAGTTTAGAAAACTAAGTTGAATACAGGTTTCATTCACTTCTGCATGTTTTCCCTGGTCTGAAAAACAACATTTTTGAAATCACTCACTTGGAACTCTGTGAAAAGAGTACATTACACAGATTTGAAAGCTGAGTTGAATACAGATTTCATTCATTTCTATGTGTTTTCCCTGGGCTTCGAAACAACTTTTTTGAAAGCACTCTATTGGTAATCTGCAAAAGCAGTATGTTACCGAGTTTTGAAAACTAAGTTGAATATAGCTTTCATTCACTTCTGTGTGTTTTCTCTGGGCTGTAAAGCAAATTTTTTGAAAACATTCATTTGGAAAGCTGTGAAAGCAGTATGTTACACAGTGTTGAAAACTAAGTTGAATACAGCTTTCATTCACTTCTATGTGTTTTCCCTTGTCTGAAAATCAACTTTTTGAAAGCATTCACTTGGAAATTTGCAAAAGCAGTGTGTTACACAATTTTGAGAACTAAGTTGAATACAGCTTTTATTCACTTTTGTGTGTTTTCCTGGGGCTGTAAAGCAATTTTTTGGAAGCACTCACTTGGAACTCTGCGAAAGCAGTATGTTGCACAGTTTTGAAAATAAAGTTGAATACAGTTTTCATTCACTTCTATGTGTTTTCCGTGGGCTGAAAATCAACTTTTCTGAAAACACACACTTGGAAATCTATGAAAGCTGTAGGTTATACATTTTTGAAAACTAAGTTGGATACTGGTTTCCATTTTTGAAAACTAAGTTGAATACAGCTTTCATTCACTTCTATCTGTTTTCCCTGGAGTGAGAAATAGCTTATTTAAATGCACTGACTTGGAACTCTGCAAAGGCAGTATGTTATACAGTTTAGAACACTAAGTTGAATACAGGTTTCATTTACTTCTGTGTGTTTTCCCTGGTCTGAAAAACAACATTTTTGAAATCACTCACTTGGAACTCTGTGAAAGCAGTATGTTACACAGTTTTGAAAGCTAAGTGGAATAAAGATTTCATTCATTTCTGTGTTTTCCCTGGGCTGAAAAACAACTCTTTTGTAAGCACTCACTTGGAAATTTGAGAAAGCCTTATGTTAAACAGTTTTGAAAGCTAAGATGAATACAGCTCTCATTCACTTATATGTGCTTTCCCTTGGCTGAAAACAACTTTGTCAAAGCACTCACTTGCAACTCTGTGAAAGCAGTATGTTACACAGTTTTGGAAACTAAGTTGAATACAGCTTATATTCACTTCTATGTGTTTTCCCTGGTCTGAGAAATAGCTTTTTTGAACAAACTCACTTGGAACTCTGCAAAAGCAGTATGTTACACAGTTTAGAAAACTAACTTGAGTACAGGTTTCATTCACTTCCGAGTCTTTTCCCTGGTCTGAAAGACAACATTTTTGAAATCATTCACCTGGAAATCTTTGGATACAGTATGTTACACAGTTTTAAAAACTAAGTTGAATACAGATTTCATTCATTTCTATATGTTTTCTCTGGGCTGAAAAACAACTTTTTTGAAAGCACTCAGTTGGTAATCTGCGAAAGCAGTATGTAACCCAGTTTTGAAAACTAAGTGGAATACAGCTTTCATTCTCTTCTGTGTGTTTTCCCGGGGCTGTATAGCAACTTTTTTGGAAGCAGCCACTTGGAACTCTGTGAAAGCAGTATGTTACACAGTTTTGAAAACTAGGTTGAATACAGCTTTCTTTCACTTCTATGTGTTTTCCCAGGGCTGAAAAACAACTTTTTTGAAAGCACTCACTTGAAATTCTGCAAAAGCAGTGTGTTACACAGTTTTGGAACTAAGTTGAATTCAGGTTTCATTCACTTCTGTGTGTTTTCCAGGGGCTGTAAAGCAACTTTTTTAAAAGCACTCCCTTGGAACTCTTTGAAAGTAGTACGTTGCACAGTTTTGAAAACAAAGTTGAATACAGCTTTCATTCACTTGTATGTGTTTTCCGTGGGTTGAAAAACAACTTTTTTGAAAGCACTCACTTGGAAATCTACAAAAGACGTATGTTACAGAGTTTTGAAATCTAAGTTGAATGCAGCTTTCATTCACATCTATAGGTTTTCTCTGGGTAGAAAAAAAAACCTTTTTGAAAGCATTCACTTGAAATTCTGTGGAAGCCATATGTTACACTGTTTTGATAACTAAGTTGAATACAGCTTTCACTAACTTCTATGTGTTTTCCCTGTGCTGAAAAACACCATTTTTGAAAGCACTCAATTTTAACTCTGTGAAACCAGTATATTGCACTGTTTTGAAAACTAAAATGAATACAGGATTCAATCACTTCTATTTGTTTCCCTGGGCTGAAAAATGGCTTTTTTCAAAACACTTATTTGGAAATCTGCCAAAGCAGTATGTTACACAGTTTTGAAAACTGAGTGCAATACAGCTTTCATTCACTTGTATGTGTTTTCCCTGGGCTGAAAAACAATTTTGTCAAAGCACTCCCATGGAACTCTGTAAAAGCAGTTTGTTATACAGTTTTGAAAACTAAGATGCATACAGCTTTCATTCACTTCTATGTGTTTTCCCTGGGATGAGAAACCACTTTTTCAAAGCACTCACTTGGAACTCTATGAATGCTGTCTGTTACACAGTTCTGAAAACTAAGTTGGATACAGCTTTCATTCACTTCTCTGAGTTTTCCCTGTGCTGAAAAACAACTTGTTTGAAAGCACTCACTTGGAACTCTGCAAAAGCATTATGTTACACAGTTTTGAAAACTAAGTTGAATACAGCATTCAATCACTTGTATGTGTTTCCATGGGTAGAAAAACAACTTCTTTGAAAGCAGGCACTTGGAACTTTGCAAAAGCTGTATGTTACACAGTTTGGAAAACTAAGTTGAATACAGCTTTCACTCACTTCTCTGTTTTCCCTGTGCTGAGAAACAACTTTTTTGAAAGTACTCACTTGGAACACTGTGAAAGCAGTATGTTAGTCTGTTTTCACAACTAAGTTGAATACAGCTTTCATTCACTTCCATGTGTTTTCCCTGGGCTGAAAAACAGCTTTTTTGAATGCACTCACTTTGAAATTTCAAAAGCTGTATGTTACACAGTTTTAGAAAATAAGTTGAATGCAGCTTTCATTCACTTCTATGTGATTTCACTGGTCTGAAAAACACCTTTTTTGAAAGCACTCACTTTTAACTCTATGAAAGCAATGTCTTACAGAGATTTGAAAACTAGGCTGAATACAGCTTTCCTTCACTTCTATGTGTTTCCCTGGGCTGAAATACCACTTTTTTGAAAGCACTCGCTTGGAATTCTGTGAAAGCAGAATGTAACACAGTTTTGAAAACAAAGTTGAATACTGCTTTCATTCACTTCTATGTGTTTTCCCTGGGCTGAAATACCACTTTATTGAAAGCACTCACTTGGAACCCTGCGAAAGCAGTATGTTACACAGTTTTAATAACTAAGTTGAATACATCACTCATTCACTTCTATATGGTTTCAAAGGGCTTAAAAACAACTTTTTAGAAAGCACTCACTTGGAACTCTGCAAAAGCAGTAGGTTACACAGTTTTGAAAACTACGTTGAATAGAACTTTCATTCACTTCTTTGTGTTCTCCCTGGGCTGAAGATCAACTTTTGTCAAAGCACACATGTTGAACTTGGTGAATGCAGTATGTTACAAAGTTTTGAAAACTAAGTTGAATGCAGCTTTCCTTCACTTCTATGTGTTTTCCCTGGGCTGAAAAACAACTTGATTCAAAGCAGCCACTTGGAATTCTGTGAAAGCAGTATGTTACACAGTTTGGAAAACTAAGTTGAATACAGCTTTCACTGACATGTGTGCTTTCCCAGGGCTGAAAAACAACATTTTTGAAAGTACTCACTTGGATCTCTAAGAAAGCAATATGTTACACAGTTTTGAAAACTAAGTTGAACACACCATTCATTCACTTCTATGTGTTTCCCCTGGGCTGAAAAATACCTTTTTGGAAAGCACTCATTTGGAAATCTTCGAAAGCAGTATGTTACACTGTTTGAAAACTACATTGAATATAGCTTTCATTCACTTCTATGTATTTTCCCTCAGCTGAAAAACAACTTTTTTGAAAGCACTCACTTGTAACTCTGCAAAAGCAGAATTTTACACGGTTTTGAAACCTAAGTTGAACACAGCTTCCATTCACCTCTGTCTGTTTTCACTTGGCTGAAGAACACCTTTTTTGAAAGCACCCACTTGGAACTGTGTGAAAGCAGTACATTACACAGTTTTGAAAACTAATTTGAATACAGCTCTCATTCACTTCTGTGTGTAATCCCTAGGCTGAAAATAACTTTTTTGAAAACACTCACTTGGAACTCTGCAAAAGCAGTATGTTACATAGTTTTGAAGTCTAAGTTGAATACAGCTTTCTTTCACTTCTATGTGTTTTCTCTCGTTTGAACACCACTTTTTGAAAGCATTCACATGGAACTCTGGGAAATCAGTATATTACACAATTTTTAAAACTAAGTTGAATACAGCTTTCATTCACTTCTATGTGTTTTCCCTGGGCTGAAAAGCAACTTTTTTGAAAGCAGTCACGTGGCACTCTGCGAAAGCAGTATGTTACACAGTTCAGAAAACTAAGTAGGATACAGCTTTCACTCACTTCTATCTGCTTTCTCTGGGCTGAAAAACAACTTTTTTGAAAGCACTCACTTCAATCTCTATGAAAGCAGTATGTTACACAGATTTGAAAACTGAATTGAATACAGCTTTCATTCACTTCTATGGTTTCCCCTGGGCTGAAAAACAACTATTTTAAAAGCAACCACTTGGAACTCTGTGAAAGCCACATGTTGCACTGCTTTGAAAAATAAGTTGAATGCAGTTTCATTCACTTCTGTGTGTTTTAACTGGGCTGAAAAGCAACCTATTTGAAAGCACTCACTTGGAACTCTCTGAAAGCAGTACATTGCACCGTTTTCGAAACTAAGCTGAATACTCCTTTCATTCACTTCTGTGTGTACTCCCTGTGCTGAAAAACAGCTCTTTTGAAAGCACTCACTTGGAACTCTACAAAAGCAGTATGTTACACCATCTTGAAAACTAAGTTGAATACAGCTTTCATTAACATCTAAGTGTTTCTCAGGGCTGAAAAAAAAATCTTTTTTGAAAGCACTCACTTGGAACTCTACGAAAGCTGCATGTTACACTGTTTTGAAGGCTAAGTTGATTATACTTTTTATTCACTTCTATGTGTTTTCCCTGGGCTGGAAAACATCTTTTTTGAAAGAACTCACTTGGAACTCTGCAAAAGCATTATGTCAACACAGTTTTGAAAACTAATTTGAATACAGCTTTCATTCATTCTGTGTTTTCCATGGGTGGTAAATCAACTTTGCAAAACCAAACTTGGAATGCTGCAAAGCATTATGTTAGACAGTTTCAAAACTAAGTAGAATGCAGCTTTAATTCAATTTTATGTCTTTTCCCTGGTCTGAAAAACAAGTTTTTGGAAAGCACTCACCTGGAATTCAGCTAAAGCAGTATGTTACATGGTTTTGAAAATTACATTGAATACAGCTTTCATTCAATCCTATGTGTTTTCCCTGTGATGAAAAACAAGTTTTTTGAAAGCATTCACTTGGGACTTTGTGAAAGCACTAAGTTACATAGTTTTGAAAACAAAGTTGAATACATCTTCCCTTCACTTCTATGTGTTTTCCCTGGGCTGAGAAACAACTTTTTTGAAAGCACTCACTTGGAACTCTACAAAAGCAGTATGTTACCGAGATTTTCATACTAAGTTGAATACAGCTGTCATTCACTTCTCTGTGTCTTCCTTGGGCTGAAGACCAACTTTTGTCAAAGCCCTCACATGAAACTCGGCAAAAGCAGTATGGTACACAGTTGTTTAAACTAAGTTGAATACAGCTTTCCTTCACTTCTATGTATTTCCCTGGGCTGAAAAACAACTTTTTTGAAAGCATTCACTTGCAACTCTGTGAAAGCAGTATGTTACACAGTTTTAAATACTAAGTTGAATACAGCTTTTATTTACTTCTATGTGTTTTCCCTGGGCTGCAAAACAACTTTTTTGAAAGCAGTCGCTTGGAGTTCTATGAAAGCAGTATGTAACACAGTTTTGAAAACAAAGTTGAATACTGCTTTCATTCACTTCTATGTGATTTCCCTGGGCTGAAATACCACTTCCTTGAAAGCACTCACTTGGAACCCTGCAAAAGCAGTATGTTACACAGTTTAGAAAACTAAGTTGAATACAGCTTTCATTCACTTCTATGTGTTTTCAAAGGGCTGAAAAACAGCTTTTTAGAAAGCACTCACTTGGAACTCTGCAAAAGCAGTATGTTACACAGTTTTGAAAACTACATTGAATAGAGCTATCATTCACTTGTATGTGTTCTCCCTGGGCTGCAAATCAACTTTTGTCAAAGCACTCATGTTGAACTTGGTGAATGCAGTATTTTACACAGTTTTGAAAACTAAGTTGAATGCAGCTTTCCTTCACTTCTATGTGTTTTCCCTGGACTGAAAAACAACTTTTTTGAAAGTACTCACTTGTAACTCTTAGAAAGCAGTATGTTACACAGTTTTCAGAACTACATTGAATACACCATTCATTCACTTCTATGTGTTTCCCCTGGGCTGAAAAAAAGCTTTTTGGAAAACACTCATTTGGAAATCTTTGAAAGCAGTATGTTACACTGTTTGAAAACTATGTTGCATACAGCTTTCATTCACTTCTATGTATTTACCCTCAGCTGAAAAACAAGTTTTTTGAAAGCACTCACTTGTAACTCTGTGAAAGCAGAATTTTCCACAGTTTTGAAAACTAAGTTAAACACAGCTTTCATTCACCTCTGTGTGTTTTCCCTTGGCTGAAGAACAGCTTTTTTGATAACACCCACTTGGAACTGTGAGAAAGCAGTAAGTTACACAGTTTTGAAAACTAAGTTGAATACAGCTCTCATTCACTTCTATGTGTAATCTGTACGCTGAAAGAAACTTTTTTGAAAACACTCACTTGGAACTCTGCAAAAGCAGTATGTTGCACAGTTTTGAAATCTAAGTTGAATACAGCTTTCATTCACTTCTATGTGTTTTCTTTCATTTGAACAACCACTTTTTGAAAGCATTCACATGGAACTCTGGGAAATCAGTATGTTACACAATTTTTAAAACTAAGTTGAATGCAGCTTTCATTCACTTCTATGTGGTTTCCTTGGGCTGAAAAAAAACTTTTTTTGCAAGTACTCACTTAGAGCTCTGTGAAAGCAGTATGTTACACAGTTTGGAAAACTAAGTTGAGTACAGCTTTCACTCACTTCTATCTGCTTTCTCTGGGCTGAAGAACAACTTTTTTGAAAGCACTCACTGGGAATTCTGAGAAAGCAGTATGTAACACCGTTTTGAAAACTAAGTTGAATACAGATTGCATTCAGTTCTGTGTGTTTTCCCCAGGCTGAAAAACAACTTTTTGAAAGCACTCACTTGGAATACTGTGAAAGCAGTATGTTACAGGAATCTGGAAACTAAGTTGAATACAGCTTTCATTCATTTGTTAGTTTCTTCCTTCGGCTGGAAAGGAACTTTTGTCAAAGCATTCACATGGAGCTCTGCGTAGGCAGTTTGTACACAGTTTTGTGAACTAAGTTGAATACAGCTTTCATTCACTTCTATGTGTTTTCACTGGGTTGAAAAAATCTTTTTTGAAAGCACTCACTTGGAACTCTGCAAAAGCAGTATGTTACACAGTTTGGAAAACTAAGAGGAATACAGCTTTCATTCACTTGTGTATGTTTTCCCAGGGCTGAAAAACAACTTTTTTGAAAGTACTCACTTGGATCACTTAGAAAGCAGTATGCTACACAGTTTTGAAAACTACATCGAATACACCAGTCATTCACTTCTATGTGTTTCCCCTGGGCTGAAAAGAGCTTTTTGAAAGCACTCATTTGGAAGTGTTCAAAAGGAGTATGTTACACTGTTTGAAAACTAAGTTGAATACAGCTTTCATTCACTTCTATGCATAATCACTGGGCTGAAAAACCTTTTTTGAAAACACTCATTTGGAACTCTGTGGAAGCAGTATGTTACACAGTTTTGAAAATGAAGATGAATACAGCTTTCTTTCAGTTCTTTCTATTTCCCCTTAGTTGAAAACAACTTTTGTCAAAGCGAACACTTGGAACTCTGTGAAAACAGAATTTTATGCACTTTTGAAACTAAGTTGAATACAGATTTCATTCCCTTCTATGTGTTTTCCCTGGTCTGGAAAACACCTTTTTTGAAAGCACTCACATGGAACTCTGTGAAAGCAGTATGTTGCACTGTTTTGAAGACTAAGTTGAATATGGCTTTCATTCACTTCTGTGTCTTTTCCGTGGGATGAAAATCAACTTTTTTAAAAGCCCTAACTTGGAACTCTGCAAAAGCAGTATGTTACACACTGTTGAAGAGTAGGTTGAATACAGCTTTCATTCCCTTCTATATGTTTTCCCTGAGGTGAAAAACAACTTTTTCTGAAGCAGTCACTAGGAACTCTGCGGAAGCAGTATGTTACACATTTTTGAAAAGTAATTTCAATACAGCTTTCATTCACTTCTATCTGTTTTCTCTGGCTGAAAAATACCTTTTTTTACACTACCCACTTGGAACTCTGTGAAAGTATTATTTTACAGAATTTTGAAAACTAAGTTGAATAGAGCTTTCATTCTCTTGTATGTATTTTATGTGGGCTGAAAAACAAGTTTTTTGAAAGCACTCTCCTGGACTTCTGAGAAAGCACTATTTTACAAAGTTTTGATGACTAAGTTGAATACAGCTTTCATTAAATTCTATTTGTTATCCCTGGGCTGAAAAACAACTTTTTGGAAACCACTCACTTGGAACTTTGCAAAAGCAGTATGTTACACAGTTTTGAAAACTAAGTTGAATACAGATCTCATTCACTTCTGTGTGTTCTTCCTGTGCTGAAAAAGAGCTTTTTTGAAAGCACTGACTTGAAACTGTGAAAGCAGTATGTTACGTAGTTTTGAAAATTAAGTTGATTACAGCTTTCATTCACTTCTAAGTGTTTTCCCTGGGCTGAAAAACAACTTTTTTGAAAGCACTCACTTGAAACTCCACAAAAGCAGTATGTTACACAGATTAGAAAACTAAGTTGAGTAAAGCTTTCATTGAATCCTATGTGTTTTCCCTGGGTGGAGAAATAATATTTTTGAAAGCACTTACATAGTACTCTGCAAAAGCAGTACGTTACACAGATTTTAAAACTAAGTTGAATACAGATTTCTTTCACCTGTATGTGTTTTCTGTGGGATGAAAAATAACTTTTTTGAAAGCCCTCACTTTTAATTCTGTGAAAGCAGTATGTTACACAGTTTGGAAAAGTAAGTTCAATACACTTTTCATTCACATCTATGTGTTTTCCCATAGATGAAAACAACTTTTTTGAAAGAACTCACTTGGAAGTCTACCAAAGCAGTATGTTACACAGTTTTGAAAACTAAGTTGAATACAGCTTTCATTCTCTTGTATGTGTTTTCCCTGGGCTGAAAAACAACTTTTGTCAAAGCAGTACGTTGGAACACTGTGAAAGCAGTATATTATACCGTTTTGAAAACTAAGTTGAATAAAGCTTTCATTCATTTCTACGTGTTTTCGCTGGGCTGAAAAACAACTTTTTTGAAAGCACTCACTTGGAACTCTGCGAAAGCAGTATGTTGCACAGATTTGAAAACTAAGTTGAATACAGCAATCATCCAATTCTATGTGTTTTCCCTGTGCTTAGAAACAAGTTTTTTGAAAGCACTCACTTGGAACTGTGCAATAGCAGCATATTACACAGCTTGGAAAACTAAGTTGAATACACTATTCATTCACTTCTATGTGTTTTCCTGGGTTGAACAACAGCTTTTTTGAAAGCACTCACTTGGTACTCTGTGAAAGCAGTTTGTTACACAGTTTTGAAAAATAAGTTGATTACACATTTCCTTCAAATCTATGTATTTTCCCTGGTGTGGAAAACAAATTTTGAAAGCACTGACTTGGAACTCAGCAAAAGCAGTATGTCTCAAAGTTTTGAAAAATAATTTGAATACAACTTTCATTCACTTCTATGTGTTTCACCTCTGCTGAAAAAGAACTTTTTGGAATCACTCACTTGGAACTGTGCTAAAGCCATAGGTTGTGCCGTTTTGAATACTAAGTTGAATACAGCTTTCATCCACTTCTATGTGTTTTCCCAATGCTGAAAAGGAACTTTTTGGAAAGCACTCACTTGGAACTCTGCAAAAGCAGTATGTTACACAGTTTTGACAAATAGGTAAAACACATCTTTCATTCACTTTTATGTGTTTTCCATGGGCAGAAAATCATCTTTTCTGAAAGCACTCACTTTGAATTCTGTGAAAGCAGTATGTTACACACTGTTCAAGACTAAGTTGAATAGAGCTTTCATTCACTTCTATGTGTTTTCCCTGGGTGGAAAAACAACTTTTTTGAAAGCACTCACTTGGAACTCTGCAAAAGCAGTATGTTACACAGTTCTGAAAACTAAGTTCAATACAGCTTTCATTGACTTCTATGTGTCTTCCCTGGGCTGAAAAACAACTTTTTTGAAAGCAGTCACGTGGAAGTCTGAGAAAGCAGTATGTTACACAGTTCTGAAAACTAAGTTCAATACAGCTTTCATTGACTTCTATGTGTCTTCCATGGGCTGAAAAACAACTTTTTTGAAAGCAGTCACGTGGAAGTCTGTGAAAGCAGTATGTTACACAGTTCTGAAAACTAAGTTGAATACAGCTTTCCTTCACATCTATGTGTTTACTCTGGCCCAAAAAACAACTTTTTTGAAAGCACTCCCTTGGAACTCTGCAAAAGCAGTATGTAACACAGTTTTGAAAACTAAGTTGTATACAGCTTCCTTTCACTTCTATGTGTTCTTGCTGGGTTGGAAAACAACTTCTTTGGAAGCACTTACCTGGAAATCTGCCAAAGGAGTCTGTTACACAGTTTTGAAAACTAAGTTGAATACAGCCTTCATTCACTTCTATGTGTTTCCTTGGGCTGAAAAACAACTTTTTTCAAAGCTCTCACATGGAACTCTGTGAAAGCAGTATGTTACAAACTCTTGAAGACTAAGATAAATAGAGCTTTCTTTCACTTCTATGTGTTTGCCCTGTGATGAAAAGCCACTTGTTTGAAAGCACTTGCTTCAAACTCCGCGATAGCATTATGTTACACAATTTTGAAAGCTAGGATCAATACAGATTTTATTCACTTCTATGTGTTTCCCTGGGCTGAAATACACCTTTTTTCGAAGCACTCACTTGGAAATCTCCAAAAGTATTATGTCACACAGTTTTGAATACTAAGTTGAATACAGCTTTTATTCACTTTTGTGTTTTCTGTGGACTAAAAAACTTTTTTGAAAGCTCTCACTTAGAACTCTGTGGAAGCTGTTTATTACACACTGCGGAAAACTAAGTTGAATGCAGATTTCCTTCACTTCTAAGTGTTTTCCCTGGGCTGAAAAACAACTTTTTTGAAAGCACTCACTTGGAACTCTGTGGAAGCAGTTTATTAAACAATGTTTAAAACTAAGTTGAATGCAGATTTCCTTCACTTCTGTGTGTTTTCCCTGAGAGGAAAAACAACTTTTTAGAAAGCCCTCACTTGAAGTTCTGCAAATGCAGTATGTAACACAGTTTTGAAAACTAAGTTGAATACAGCTTGCATTCACTTCTATGTGTTTTCCCTGGTCTGAAAAACAACTTTTTTGAAAGCACACACTTGGAACTCTGCGAAAGCGTTATGTTACACAGTTTTGAAAACTAAGTTGAATACAGCTTTCATTGGAATCTATGTGTTTTCCCTTTGCTGAAAAACAGCCTTTCTGAAAGCACTCACTTGGAACTCTTCGAAAGCCACATGTTACACAGTTTTGAAAACTAAGTTGAATACAGCTTCATTCCCTTCTATGTGTTTTCTCTGGGATGAAAAAAACTTTTTTGAAAGTACTCACTTGGAACTCTGTAAAAGCATTATGTTACACAGTTTTGAAAACTAAGTTGAATACAGCGTTCATTCACATCTATATGTGGGTTGAAAAACAGCTTTATTGAAAGCACTCACTTGGAGCTCTGCGAAGCAGTATGTTACACAGTTTTGAAAACTAACTTGAATACCATCTTCAATCACTTCTATGTGTTTTCCCTCAGCTGAAAAAATCATTTCTGGAAGCACTCACTTGGAGCTCTGCCAAAGCAGTATATTACACAGTTTTCAAAACTATGTTGAATACAGCTTTCATTCACTTCTATGTATTTTCCCTTGGCTGAAAAGAACTTTTTGGAAAGCACTCAATTGGAACTCTGCAAAAGCAGTATGTTTTCCCAGTTTTGAAAACTATGTAGAATACATCTTACATTCACTTCTATGTGTATTCCTTGGGGAGAAAAAGAACTTTGCATTCAATCACTTGCAAGTCTGCGAAAGATGTATGTTACACAGTTTTGAAAGCTAAGTTGAATACAGTTTTCATACACATCTTTGTATTTTTCCTGGCTGTAAAACAGCTATTTTGAACCATTCACTTTGAACTGTGCAAAAGCAGTATGTTACACAGTTTTGAAAACTAAGTTGAATACAGCTTCCATGCAGTTCTATGTGCTTTCCCTGGGCTGAAAAACATCTTTTTTAAATTCACTAACATGAAACTCGGTGAAAGCAATATGTTACACAGTTTTGAACACTAAGTTGAATACAACTTTCTTTCACTTCTAGGTGTTTTCCCTGGGCTGAAAAACAAATTTTTTGAAAGCACTTACTTGAAACTCTGTGACAGCAGAATGTTACACAGTTTAGAAACCTAAATTGAATACAGCTTTCATTCACTACTGTGTGTTTTCCCTTGGCTGAAAACAACTTTTGTCAAAGCATACACTTGGAGCTCTGCCAAAGCATTATGTTACACACTTTTGAAAACTTAGTTTAATACAGCTTTCATTCACTTCTTTGTGTTTTCTCTGCATTGAAAAACACCTTTTTTGAAAGCACTCAGATGGAACTCTGTGAAAACAGTATGTTACACAGCTTTGAAGACTAAGATGAATACAGCTTTCATTCACATCTATGTCTTTTCCCTGGCTGAAAATCAACTTTTTTGAAAGCACTCTCTTGGAACTCTGCAAAAGCAGTATGTTACACACTTTTCATGACTAAACTGTATACAGCTTTCATTCACCTCTATGTGTTTTCCCTGGGCTGAAAAACAACTTTTTTGAAAGCACTCACTTGGAAATCTGTGAAAGCAGTATGTTACACAGTTTTCAAAACTAAGTTGAATACAGCATTCATTCAATTCTATGTGCTTTCCCTGGGCTGAGAAACAAGGTTTTGAAAGCACTTACTTGGAAGATTGCAAAAGCAGTATGCTACACAGTTTAAAAATCTAAGTTGAATACACCATTCATTCACTTTTATGTGTTTTCCCTGGGTTGAACAACAACTTTTTTGAAAACACTCACTTGGAACCTTGCGAAAGCAGTTTGTTACAGTTTTGGAAACTAAGTTGAATACACATTTCCTTCACTTCTATGTGTTTTCCCTGGGCTGAAAAACAACTTTTTTGAAAGCACTCACTTCGAACTTGGCAATAGCAGTATGTTACAAAGTTTTGAAAACTAATTTGAATACAACTATAATTCATGTGTATGTGTTTTCCCTCTGCTGAAAAACAACTTTATGATACCACTCACTTGGAACTCTGCTAAAGCAGTGTGTTCCACAGTTTTGAATACTAAGTTGAATACAGCTTTCATTCACATCTGTGTGTTTTCTGAGGGCTGAAAAGAAACTATTTAGAAAGCACTCACTTGGAACTCTGTGAAAGCAGTATGTTACACAGTTTTGAATACTAAGTTGAATACAGCTTTCACTCACTTCTAAGTGTTCCCTGGGCTGAAAAACAACTTTTTTGAAAGCACTCTCTTGGAAATCTGCCGCAGTATGTTACACAATTTTGAAGACCAAGTTGAATACAGCTTTCATTCACTTCCATGTGTTTTCCCTTGGCTGAAAAACACCTTTTTAAACCACTCACTTCAAATTCCAGGAATGCAGTTTGTTACGCAGTTTTGTAAACTATGTGGAATAGATCTTTCATTCAATTCTATGTGTTTGCACTCGGCTGAAAGAGAACTTTTTTGAAAGCTTTCACTTGGAAATCTGTGAAAGCAGTGTGTTACACAGTTTTTAAAACTAAGTTGTATTCATCTTTCTTTCACTTCTATGTTTTTCCCCTGTACTGAAAAACAACTTTTGTCAAAGCACACACTTCAAACTCCGTGAAAGTGGTATGTTACACAGTTTTGAAAACTAAGCTGAATGCAGCTTTCATTCATTTCTATGTCTTTTCCCTGGGCTGAAAAACACCATTTTTGAAAGCACTCACATGGAACTCTGTGAAAACAGTATGTTATGTGGTTTGAAGACTAATTTGAATGCAGCTTTCTTTCACTTCTATGTCTTTTACCTGGGCTGAAAATCAACTTTTTTGAAAGCAGTCTCTTGGAAATCTGTGAAAGCAGTATGTTACACATTTTTCATGACTAAGATGTATACAGATTTCATTGACTTCTATGTGTTTTCCTTGGGATGAAAAACAACTGTTTTGAAAGCACTCTCATGGAACTCTGAGAAAGCAGTATGTAACACAGTTCTGAAAACTAAGATGAATACAGCTTTCATTCACTTCTATGTGTTTTCCCTGAGCTAAAACACAACTTTTCTCAAAGCACTCACTTGGAGACCTGCAAAAACAGTGTGTTACACAGTTTTGAAACCTATGTTGAATACAGCTTTCATTCACTTCTATGTGTTTTCCCTGGGTGTGAAAAACAACTTTTTTGAAAGCACTCACTTGGAATTCTGCAAAAGCAGTATATCACACAGTTTTGAAAACTAAGTTGAATACAGCTTTCAATCACTTCTGTGTGTTTTCACTGGGCTGAAAAACAACTTTTTAGATAGCCTTCACTTGGAACTCTGCGAAAGCAGTACATCACACAGTTCTGAAAACTAAGTTGCATACAGCTTTCATTGACTTCTATGTGTCTTCCCTGGGCTGAAAAACAACTTTTTTGAAAGCACTCACTTGGAACTCTGCGAAGGCAGTATGTTACACAGTTTTGAAAACAAAGTTGAATGCACCTTTCTTTTACTTCTATATGCTTTCCCTGTGCTGAAAATCAACTATTTTCAAAGCACTCACTTGGAATTCTGCGAATGCTGTATGTTGCACAGTTTTGAAAACTAGCTTGAAGACACCTGTCATTCACTCATATTTCTTTTCCCTGGGCTGAAAAACAAATTTTTGAAAGGACTTTCTTGGAATTCTGTGAGCAGTATATTACACAATTTTGAAAACTTAGATGTATACAGCTTTCATTCACTTGTGTGTGCTTTCTCTGCACTGAAAATAACTTTTTTGGAAGCACTCTTTTGGAACTCTGTGAATTCAGGATGTTACACAGTTTTGAAATCTAAGTTGAATACACCTTTCATTCACTTCTATATGTTTTCACTGTGTTGAAAAACAACTTTTTTGGAAGCTCTCACTTGGAACTCTGCAAAAGCAGTAAGTTACAGTGTTTTGAAAACTAAGTTGAATACAGCTTTCATTCACCTCTATGTATTTTCCCTGGGGTGAAAAACAACTTTTTTGAAAGCACTCAATTGTAACTCTGTGAAAGCAGCATGTTATGCAATTTTGAAAACTAAGTTGAATACAGCTTTCATTCGCTTCTAAGTGTTTTCTCTGTGCTGAAAAACAACTTCTCTTAAAGCACTCTCTTGGAACTCTGCGAAAGCCATATGTTAAACAGTTTTGAAAGCTAAGTTGAATACACCTTCATTCCACTCTATGTGTTTTCTTTGGGCTGAAAAACAACTTTTTTGAAAGCACTCACTTGGAACTCTGTGAAAGCATTATGTTACACAGTTTTGAAAATTAAGTAGATTAGAGCTTTCAGTCATGTCTATGTGTTTTCCCTGGGGTGAAAATCAAGTTTTGTCAAAGCAGACACATGGAACTCTGTGAAAGGACTATGTTACACAGTTTTGAAAACTAAGTTGAATACACCTTTCATTCACTTCTATGTGTTTTCCCTGGGCTGAAAAACAACCTTTTTGAAAGCACTCACTTGGAACTCTGTGAAAGCAGTATGCTACCCAGTTTTGAAAACTAAGTTGAATACAGCTTTCATTCACTTCTATTTGTTTTCCTTAGGCTGAAAAAAAAACTTTTTTGAAAGCACTCACTTGGAACTCTGCGAAAGGAGTATGTTGCACAGTTTTGAATACTGAGCTGAATACACATTTCACTCACATCTATGTGTTTTCCCTGGGCCGATAACACCTTTTTTCAAAGCACTCACTTGGAAATCTGTGAAAGAAGTGTGTTACACCATTTTGAAAGCTAATTTGAATACAGCTTTCATTCACGTCTCTGTGTTTGCCCTGTGTGAAATCAGTTTTTTTTGAAATCACTAACTTGGAACTCTGTGAAAGCAGTATGTTACACAGCTTTGAAAACTCAGTTGAATACAACTTTCATTTACTTCTTCATGCTTTACCTGGGATGAAAAAGAACTTTTTTGAATGAAGTCACTTGGAAGTCAGCAAAAGCAATATGTTACACAGTTTGAAAACTAAGCTGAACGCAGCATTCTTTCACTTCTATGTGTTTTCCCTGGGCTTGAAAACAACTTTTTTGTAAGCACTCACTAGGAATTCTGCTAAAGCAGTATGTTGCACAGTTCTGAAAAGTAAGTTGAATACAGGATTCATTCACTTCTATGTGTTTTCCCTGAGCTGAAAAAGACGTTTTTTAAAGCACACACTTAGAACTCTGCAAAAGCTGTATGTTACACAGTTTTGAAAACTAAGCTGAATACACCTTTCATTCACTTCTGTGTGTTTTCCCTGGGTTGAATACCAACTTTTTTGAAAGCACAAACTTGGAATGCGGTGAAAGTGGTATTTTGCACAGTTTCAGAAACTTAGTTGAATACAGCTTTCCTTTAATTCTATGTGTTTTCCCTGGGCTGAAAAACAACTTTTTTGAAAGCCCTAGCTTGGAACTCTGTGAAAGCAGTAAGTTACACAGTTTTGAAACCTAAGTTGCATACAACTTTCATTTACTTCTTCGTGATTTACCTGGAAGGAAAACCAACTTTTTTGAATGCACTCACTTGGATCTCAGCAAAAGCAGTATGTTACACAGTTTTGAAAACTAAGTTGAATGCAGCATTCTTTGACTTCTATGTGTTTTCCCTGGGCTTGAAAACAACTTTTTTGTAAGCACTCACTTGGAACCCTGTGAAAGCAGTATCTTACACAGTTTTGAGAACTACGTGGAATACAGCTTTCATTCACTTCTATGTGTTTTCCCTAGGAGGAAAAACAACTTTTTTGAAAGCACTCACTTGGACCTCTGCGAAAGCAGTATGTTAGTTTTGAAAACTAAGTTGAATACAGCTTTCATTCACTTCTATTTGTTTTCCCTACACTGAAAAAAAAACTTTTTAAAAGCACTCACCTGGAACTCTGTGAAAGCAGTATGTTACCCAGCTTTGAATACTAAGTTGAATACAGTTGTCATTCACTTCAATGTGCTATCCCTGGGCTGAAAACAACTTTTTTAAAGCACTGACTTGGAAAACTGTGAAAGCACCATGTTACAAAATTTTGAAAACTAAGTTGAATACAGCTTTCATTCACTTTTATGTGTTGACCCTGGGCTCCAAACAACTTTTTTGATAGCACTCACTTGGAACTCTGCGAAAGCAGTATGTTCCACAATTTTGAAAACTAAGTTTTATGCAGCTTTCCTTCAATTCTATGTGTTTTCCCTGGACTGAAAAACACCTTTTTTGAAAGCACTCAATTGGAATTCTGCAAAAGCATTATGGTACACAGTTTTGAAAACTAAGTTGAATACAGCTTTTTTTTCACTTCTCTGTGTTTTCCCTGGCCTGAAAAACTGCTTTTATGAAAGCGCTCACTTGGAACTCTGCTAAAGCAATATGTTACACAGTTTTTAAAACTAAGTTGAATACAGCATTCATTCACTTCTCTGTGTTTTTCTTGGGCTGAAGTCCACTTTTTTGAAAGCACTCAATTGGAACTCTGTGAAAGCAGTCTGTCACACAGTTTGGAACCTAAGCTGAATACCATTTTCATTGACTTCTGTGGGTTTTCCCTAGGCTGAAAAACACCTTTTTTGGAAGCAATATCTTGGAACTCTGCAAAAGCAGCATGTTACACAGTTTTGTAAACTATGTTCAATACAGCTTTCATTCACTTCTATGTGTTTGTCCTGGGATGAAAAACAACTTTTTTGAAAGAACTATCTTGGAACTCTGTAAAACCAGCATGTTACACAGTTTTGAAAACTAAATTGTATACAACTTTCATGTACTTCTTTGTGATTTACCTGGAATGAAAAACAACTTTTTTGAATGCACTCACTTGGAAATCTGTGAAAGCAGTATGTTACACAGTTTGGAAAACTAAGTTGAATACATCTTTCTTTCACTTCTATGTGTTTTCCCTGGGCTGAAAAACACCTTTTTTGAAAGAACTCCCTTGGAACTCAGTGAAAGCAGTATGTTACACAGTTATCTAAACTAAGTTGACTGCAGCCTTATTTCACTTCTATGTGTTTTCCCTGGGCTTGAAAAAACTTTTTTGAAAGCACTCACTTGAAAATCTGCAAAAGCAGTATTTTAGTTTTGAAAACTAATATGAATACAGTTTTCTTTGACATCAATGTGTTTTTGCTGATTTTTTTCAGCCTGAGGAAAATACACAGAAGTGAATGAATGCTGTACTCAGCTTTGTTTTCAAAACTGTGTAACATAGTGCTTTCACAGAGTTCCAAGAGAGTGCTTTGAAAAAAGTTTTTCAGCCCAGAGAAAACACATAGAAGTGGATGAATGCTGTATTCAACCTACATTTCAAAAGTGTGTAACATACGACTTTCACAGCGTTCCATACGAGTGCTTCCAAAAACTTCTTTTCCAGCCCAGGGAAAACCCATAGAAGTGAATGAAAGCTGTATTCAACTTAGTTTTCAAAACTGTGCAAGATACTGCTTTTGCAGAGTTCCAAGTGAGTACTTTCAAAAAATTTCTTTTCAGCCCAGGGAAAACACATAGAAGTGAATGAAAGGTGTATACATCTTAGTTTTTAAAACTGTGTAACATACTGCTTTTGCAGAGTTCCAAGTGAGAGCTGTCGAAAAAGTTATTTTTCAGCCCAGGGATAACACATAGAATTGAATGAAAGCTGTATTCTCCTCAGTTTTCAAAACTGTGTAACATACTGCTTTTGCAGAGTTACAAATGAGTGCTTTCAAAAACAATGTTTTTCAGCCCAGGGAAAACTCTCAGAACTGAATGAAAACTGTATTCAACTTAGTTTTCAAAACTGTGTAACATACTGATTTTGGAGAGTTCCAAGTAAGTGTTTTCAAATAAGTTGTTTTTTAGCCCAGGGAAAACGTAGAAGTGAATGAAAGCTTAGTTTTCAAAACTGTTTACCATACTGCTTTTGCAGAGTTCCAAGGGAGTCCTTTCAAAATTTGTTTTTCAGCCCAGAGAAAACAGATGTAAGTGAAGGACAGCTGTATTCACCTTTGTTTTCAAAAATGTGCAGCATACTGCTTTCACAGAGTTCCCATTGAGTGCTTCCAAAAAAGTTGTTTCTCAGCCCAGGGAAAACACATTGAAGTGAATGAAAGCTATATTCATCTCAGTTTTCAAAACTGTGTAACATGCTGCTTTCACTTAGTTCCACATGAGTGCTTTCAAAAGAGTTGTTTTTCAGCCCAGGGAAAACACATAGAAATGAATGAAAGCTCTGTTCTGCTTAGTCTCAAAGCTGGGTAACATAAAGCTTTCACAGAGTTCCAAGTGAGTGCTTTCAAAAAGTTGTTTTTCAGCCCAAGGAAAACACATAGAAGTGAATGTAAGCTGTATATAACTTATTTTTCAAAACTGTGAAACATATTGCCTTCGCTGAGCTCCATGTGAGTGCTTTTAAAAAAGTTGTTTTTCACCCGAGGGAAAACACACAGAACTGAATGGAAGCTTTAATCAACTTAGTTTTCAAAACTGTGTAACATACTGCTTTCACAGAGTTCCAAGTGAATGCTTTCAAAAAAGATTTTTTCAGCCCAGGGAAAACACGTAGAATTGAGCAAAAACTGTATTCAACATAGTTTTCTAAACTGTGAAACATACAGCTTTCACAGGGTTCCAAGTGAGTGCTTTCAAAAAAGTTGTTTTTCAGCCCAGAGAAAACAGATGGTGGTGAATGAAGGATGTATTCAACTTAGTTTTCAAACTGTGCAACATACGGCTTTTCAAAGTTCCAAGTGAGTACTTTGAGAAAAGTTGTTTTTCAGCCCAGGGAAAACACAGAGAAGTGAATGGAAACTGTATTCACCTTAGTATTCAAAACTGTGTTGCATACTGCTTTCGCAGAGTTCAAAGTGAGTGCATTCACAGAATTGTTTCTCAGCCCAGGGAAAAAACATAGAAGTGAATGAAAGCTGTATTCAAATTAGTTTCATAACTGCATAACATACTGCTTTGGCAGAGTTGCAAGTGAATGCTTTCACAAAATTGTTTTTCAGTCCAAGGAAAACACATAGAAGTGAATGAGCACTGTATTCAAATTATTTTTCAAAACTGTGTAACAATGCTTTTGCTGAGTTCAAAGTGAGTGCTTCCAAGATAGTTCTTTTTTGGCCAAGGGAAAACAATTAGGAGTGACTGAAAGCTGTTTTCATCTTAGTTTTTGAAATTGCATAACATACTGCTTTTGCAGAGTTCCAAGGGTGTCCTTTCAAAAAAGGTGTTTTTCAGCCAAAGGAAAACACATGGATGTGAATGAAAGCTCTATTCAACTCAGTTTTCAAAACTCTGTAACATACTGCTTTTGCAGAATTTCAAGGGAGTGTTATCAAAAAAGGTATTTTTCACCCCAGGGAAAAGACAGAACTGAAAGAAAGATGTATTCAACTTAGTTTCCAAAAATGTTTAATATATGGTTTTTGCAGAGTTCCAAGTGAGTGCTTTCAAAAAAAGGTGTTTTTCAGCCCAGGGAAAACACAGAGAAGTGAATTAAAGCTGTATACAACTTAGTTTTCAAACCTGTGTAACATACTGCTTTCACAGAGATCCATGTGAGTGCATTCAAAAAAGTTGTTTTTAAGCCCAGGGAAAACACAGAGAAGTGAATGAAATGTCTATTCAACTTAGTTTTCAAAACAGTGTAACATACTGCTTTTGCAGAGTTCCTACTGATTGCTTTCAAAAAACTTGTTTTTCAGTTCAGGAAACACAGAGATGTGAATGAATGCTGTATTCAACTTAGTTTTCAAAACTGTGTAGCATACTGCTTTTTCATAGTTCCAAGTGAGTGCTTTCAAAAAAGTTGTTTTTCTGCCCAGGGAAAACACATACAAGCGAATGAAAGCTGTATTCATGTTAGTTTTCAAAACTGTGTAACATACAGCTTTTGCAGACTTCCAAGTGAGTACTTTCAAAAAAGTTGTTTTTCAGCCCAGGGAAAAATAGAAGTGAATGAAAGCTGTACTCCACTTAGTATTCAAAACTGTGTAACATTCTGCTTTCGCAGAGTTCCTACTGATTGCTTTCAAAAAACTTGTTTTTCAGTTCAGGGAAAAAACATAGAAGTAAATGAAAGCTGTATTCATCTCAGTTTTCAAAACTGTTTAAAATACTGCTTTCACAGAGTTCCAAGTGAGTGATTTGAAAAAAGTTGTTTTTCAGCCCAGGGAAAACACATAGAAGTGAATGAAAGTTGTATTCCACTTAGTTTTCAAAACTGTGTAACATACTGCTTTCACAGAATTCCCAGTGAGTGCTTTCAGAAAAGTTCTTTTTCAGCCCAGGGTCAACCCATAGAAGTGAAAGAAAGCTGTGTTCAACTTAGTTTTCAAAACTGATTAACATACTGCTTTAGCAGTGTTCCAAGTGTGTGTTTTCAAGAAAGTTGTTTTTCAGCCCAGGGAACACACATAGATGTGAATGAAAGCTGTACTCAACATTGTTTTCAAAACTGTGTAACATACAGCTTTTGCATATTTCCAAGAGAGTGCTTTTAAAAAAGTTGTTTTTCAGCCTAGGGAAAACATGTAGAAGTGAATGAAAGCTGTATTCAACTTAGTTTCCAAAAGTGTGTAACATACTGTTTCACAGATTTCCAAGTGAGTGCTTTCTAAAAAGTTGTTTTTCATCCAAGGGAAAACACAGAGATGTGAATTGTGGGCAGCCAATTCAGCACCTGGGAGCCCTCCTAGTGGCATGGTCCCTGGGCCTTCAGTAGATGTTGTGGTGACCGTTCCACAAGGCGAAGTGTTGAGTGGCACCTATGACTCCTGCCTGAAAGGAATTTGTTTCTTATGCTGTTTCTTATATGTTTCTTATATTCATACTGCTTCTTTTTCTCATTTGGTGTCTTTTGGGCTCTGTGGTGGTGGAATGCTCCCACACCTAGCTACATTAATGAGCCAGCAGCTTTCCCTGCATTAGCATCAGCGTAGTGAAAATGCCTGCTCCTTTCTTTGAAAACAATAGGTCACCCTTTCTGCTCAAAATCCCCCTTCCCAAGCTTTGAAAGAGTTAGCTAGAAGAAATAAAAAGGTAATGATTAACAGACTCTTACACATGAACACAAAAAATAGTTATAGGTTGCTTGGTACTAAATAATAGGAACTGTTATGCCTGTGCCCAAACACTGTGTCTTGCTATGCTTCAAGGAATCTGTCCCTGTTAGCCCATTGATCACTGTGTAAGAATAAATAATGTCTGAAATTTAGCCAAAATATTCTACTATTGCATGCCTAAATGCTAGTGTGTATGTTATAGAAAATTATAAAAATAAAGCTCTGATGCTCTTCTTGGTCAGAGATTCCATCTTCATACCCAGACACAACAAGGTGTCTGTCTCATTTTTTCACTGACTCCAGCTTCCCTATCAGGACCCTGACCATTGCTGAGGGTTAGGACAGACTTCAGCAGTGAATGAAAGCTGTATTCAACTTCATTTTCAAAACTATGAAAAATACTGCTTTTGCAGACTTCCAACTGAGTGGTTTCAAAAAAGATGATATTCAGCACAGGGAAAACACATAGAAGTGACTGAAAGGTGTACTCAACTCAGATTTCAAAACTGTGTAACATACTGCTTTCACAGAGTTCCAAGAGATTGCTTTCAAAAAAGTTATTTTTCACTTCAGGGAAAACACAGAGTTGTGAATGAATGTTGAATTCAACTTAGTATTCAAAACTGTGTAACATACTGCTTTTCTCATGGTTCCAAGGGACTGCATTCAAAAAAGTTGTTCTTCAGCCTGGGGAAAACACATAAAAGCAAACGAAAGATGCATTCAGCTTAGTTTTCAAAACTGGGTAACATAATGCTTTCACAGAGTTCCAAGTGAGTGCTTTCAAAAAAGTTGTCTTTCAGTGCAGGGAAAACACATAGAAGTGAGGAAAGCTGTATTCAACTTAGTTTTCAAAAATGTGTAAGATACTGCTTTTGCAGAGCTCCAAGTGAGTGGTTTCAAGAAAGGTGTTTTTCAGCCAACAGAAAACACACAGAAGTGAATGAAAGCTGTATTCACCTTAGTTTTCCAAACTGTGTAACATACAGCTTTTGCAGTGTTTCAAGTGAGTGCTTTGAAAAAAGTTGTCTTTCCGCCAAGGGGAAACACTTGGGGTGAATGAAACTTGTGTTCAACTCAGCATACAAAACTGTGTAACATACAGCTTGAGCAGAGTTCCAAGTGAGAGCTTTGACAAAAGGTGTTCCTCAGCCCAGGGAAGACACATATAAGTGAATGAAAGCTGTATTCACCTTAGTTTTCAAAACTGTGTCACATACTGCTTTCACAGAGTTCCGTGGGACTGCTTTCAAAAAAGTTGTTTTTCAGGGCATGGAGAACAAATGAAGGTGAATGAAAGCTGTATTCAAATTAGTTTTCAAAAGTGTGTGACATACTTCTTTCACAGACTTCCAAAGTGTGATGTCAAAAAAGCTCTTTTTCAGCCCAGGAAAAACACGTAGAAGTGAAAGAAAGCTGTATTCAACTTAGTTTCCAAAACTGTGTAAGATACTGCTTTTGCAGGGTTCCAAGTGAGTGCTTTCAAAAAAGTTGTTTCTCACCCCTGGGAAAACACATAGAAGTGAATGAAAGCTGTATTAAACCTAGATTTCAAAACCACCTAAGATACCGCTTTCGGAGTGTTCCAAGAGAATTGTTTCAAAAAAGTTGTTTTCAGCCCAGGGAAAACACATAGAAGTGAATGAAACCTCTATACAACTTAGTTTTCAAAACTGTTTAACATACTGCTTACACAGAGTTCCAAGTGAGTGCTGTCTAAAAAGTTGTTCTACAGCCCAGGGAAAACACATAGAGGTGAATGAAAGCTGTATTCAACTTAGTTTTAAAAACTATGTAACATACAGCTTTCGCAGATTTCCAAGAGAGTGCTTTGACAGAAGGTGTTCTTCAGCCCAGGGAAAACACATAGAAGTGAATGAAAGCTGTATTAAACATAGTTTTTTTTTGTTTTGTTTTGTTTTTTTTAATCTTCATTTTATTGAGATATATTCACATACCACGCAGTCATACAAAACAAATCGTACTTTCGATTGTTTACAGTTTCATTACATAGTGGTACATTCATCACCCAAATCAATCCCTGACACCTTCATTAGCACACACACAAAAATAACAAGAATAATAATTAGAGTGAAAAAGAGCAATTGAAGTA
>KN183346.1:2730-54152 GCA_000164785.2 Choloepus hoffmanni | reverse complement strand
ACCCCTCATAAGCTACATTTTTATACAACTGTCTTCGAGATTCATGGGTTCTGGGTTGTAGTTTGATAGTTTCAGGTATCCACCACCAGCTACTCCAATTCTTTAGAACCTAAAAAGGGTTGTCTAAAGTGTGCATAAGAGTGCCCACCAGAGTGACCTCTCGGCTCCTTTTGGAATCTCTCTGCCACTGAAGCTTATTTCATTTCCTTTCACATCCCCCTTTTGGTCAAGAAGATGTTCTCCGTCCCACGATGCCAGGTCTACATTCCTCCCCGGGAGTCATATTCCATGTTGCCAGGGAGATTCACTCCCCTGGGTGTCTGATCCCACATAGGGGGGAGGGCAGTGATTTCACCTTTCAAGTTGGCTTAGCTAGAGAGACAGGGCCACATCTGAGCAACAAAGAGGTATTTGGGAGGAGGCTCTTAGGCACAACCATAGGGAGGCCTAGCCTCTCCTTTGCAGCAACCGTCTTCCCAAGGGTAAAACCTGTGGTAGAGGGCTCAACCCATCAAACCACCAGTCCCCTATGTCTGTGGTCATAAACATAGTTTTTAAAACTGTGTAACATACTGCTTTCACAGATTTCCAAGTGAGTGCTTTCAAAAAGTTGTTTTTCAGCCCAGGGAAAACAAATAGAAGTGAATGAAATGTGTATTTTGCTTAGTATTCAAAATTGTATAACATAATGCTTTTGCAGAGTTCCAAGAGAGTGCTTTCAAAAAAGTTGTTTTTCAGCCCAGGGAAAACACATAGAAGTGAATGAAAGCTGTATTCAACTTAGTTTTCAAAAGTGTGCAACATACTGCTTTCACAGAGTTTCAAGTGACTGCTTTCAAAAAAGTTGTCTTTCAGCCCAGGGAAAACCCACAGAAGAGAATGAAAGCTGTATTCAACTTAGTGTTCAAAACTGTGTAAAATACTGCTTTTGCAGAATCCCAAGTGAGTGCTTTGACAAAAGTTGTTTTTCAGCCCAGGGAAAAAACATAGGATTGAATGAAATCTGTATTCAACTTAGTTTTCAAAACTGTGAAACATACTGCTTTCACACATTTCAAAATGAGTACTTTCAAAAAAGTTGTTTTTCAACCCAGGGAAACACATAGAAGTGCATGAAAGCTGTATTCAACTTAGTTTTCAAAACTGTGTAACATACTGCTTTTGCAAAATTCCAAGTGAGTGTTTTGACAAAAGTTGTTTTTCAGCCCAGGGAGAACAAAAAGAAGTGAATGAAAGCTGTATACAACTTAGTTTTCAAAACTGTGAAACATACTGCTTTTGCAGATTTCCAAGTGAGTGCTTTCCTAAAACATTTTTTTCGGCCAAGGGACAACCAATAGAAGTGAATGAAAGCTGTTTTCAACATAGTTTTCAAAACTGTGTAACATACAACTTTCGCAGAGTTCCATGTGAGTGATTTCAAAAAAGTTGTATTTCAGCCCAGGGAAAACACATATAAGTGAATGAAAGATGTATTCTGCTCAGTCTTCCAAACTGTGTAAGATACAGCATTCACAGAGTTCGAAGGGAGTGCTTTCAAAAGTTGTTTTTCAGCCCAGGGAAAACACATAGAAGTGAATGAAAGCAGTATTCTTCTTAGTATTCAATACTGAGTAACATACTGCTTTCACAGATTACCAAGTGAGTGCTTTCAAAAAGTTGTTTTCCTCCAAGGGAAAACACATAGAAGTGAATGAAAGCTGTATTCAACTTAGTTTTCTAAACAGTGTTACATACTGTGTTCACAGAGTTCCAAGTGAGTGCTTTCAAAAATGTTGTTTTTCAGCCAAAGAAAAACACATAAAACTGAATGAAATCTGTATTCAACATAGTTTTCAAAACTGTGTAACATACTGTTTTTGCAGGGTACCAAGTGAGTACTTTGACAGAAGTTGATTTTCAGCCCATGGAAATCACATAGAAGTGAATGTAAGCTGTATTCAACTTTGTTTTCAAAACAGTGTAACATACGGCTTTCGCAGAGTTCCAAGTGAGTGCTTTCAAAAAGTTGTTTCTCTTCGCAGGGAAAACACAGAAACATGAATGAAAGGTGCATTCAACTGTGTTTTCCAAAGTGTGTAACATACTACTTTTGCAGAGTTCCAAGTGAGTGCTTTCAAAAAAGTAGTTTTTCAGCTGGGGGAAATCACATAGAAGTGAAAGAAAGGTGTATTCTACTTAGTTTTCAACACTGTGTAACATACTGCTTTTTGCAGAATTCCAAGTGAGTGCTTTCAAAAAAGTTTTTTTTTTCAGCCAAGGGAAAACACATAGAAGTGAATGAAAAGCTGTATTCAACTTAATTTCAAAACTGTGTAGCATTCTGCTTTCACCTAGTTCAAATAGAGTGCTTTCAAAAAAGTTGTTTTTCAGTTCAGGGAAAACACCTAGAAGTGAATGAAACTTTATTCAGCATAGTTTTCAAAACTGTGTAACAAACTGCTTACTCATAGTTCCAAGTGAGTGCTTTCAAAAAAGTTATTTTTCAGAACAGGGAAAACACATAGAAGTGAATGAAAGCTGTATTAAACTTTGTTTTCAATACTGTGTAACATACTGCCATCAGAAATTTCCAAGTGAGTGCTTTCAATAAAGTTGTTTTTCAGCCCAGGGAAAACACAGAGAAGTGAATGAAAGGTGTATTCAGCTTAGTTTCCAAAACTGTGTAACATACTACTTTCGCAGAGTTCCAATTGAGTGCTTTCAAAAAAGTTGTTTTTCAGCCAAGGGAAAACACGTACAAATGAATGAAAGCTGTATTCAACTTAGTTTTCAAAACAGGGTAACATACTGCTTTTGCAAAGCTCCAAGTGAATGCCATCAAAAAAGATGTTCTTCAGCCCAGGGAAAACAAAAAGAGGTGAAAGAAAGCTGTATTCAACTTAGTTTTCAAAATTATGTCACATAATGCTATTGCAGATTTCCTGGAGAGTTCCTCCAAAAAACTTGTTTTTCAGCCATAGGGAAACTTGTACAGGTGAATGAAAGCTGTATTCATCTTAGTTTTCAAATCTGCATAACATACTGCTTTCTCAGAGTTCCAAGTTAGTACTCTCAAAAAAGCTGTTTTCTAGCCCAGGGAAAACATGTAGAAGTGAACGATAGCTGTATTCAACTTAGTTTTCAAAACTGTGTAACATAGTACTTTCATAGAGTTCCAAGTGAGTGCTTTCAATAAAGTTGTTTTTGAGCTCAGGGAAAACACAGAGAAGTTAATGAAAGCTGTATTCTACATAGATTTCAAAACTGTGTAACATACTGCTTTCGCAGACTTCCAAGTGATCTCTTTCACAAAAGCTGTCTTTCTGCCGAGGGAAAACATATAGAAGTGAATGAAGGCTGTATACTTCTTAGTTTTTACAACAGTGTAACATACTACTTTCACAGAGTTCCAAGTGATTGCTTTGACAAGTGATGTTTTTCAGCCAAGGAAAAACAACTAGAAGTGAAAGAAAGTTCTCCTCAATTTAGTTTTCAGAACTCTGTAAGACACTGCTTTCACAGAGTTCCAAGTAAGTGCTTTATTTCAGCCCAGGGAAAACACATAGAAGTGAATGAAAGCTGTATTTGAGTTAGTTTTCAAAACTGTGTTACATGCTGATTTCACACAGTTTCAAGTTATCGCTTTCAAAAAAGTTGTTTTTCAGCCCAGGGAAAACACATAGAAGTGAATGAAGCTTCATTCACCTTAGTTTTCAAAACAGTGTAACATACTGCTTTCACAGAGTTCCAAGTGAGTGTTTTGATAAAAGTTGTTTTTCACCCCAGGGAAAACACATAGATGTGAAAGAAAGCTGTATTCAACTTAGTTTTCCAAACTGTGTAACATACTGCTTTCACAGAGTTTCAAGTGAGTGCCTTCAAAAAAGGTGTGTACCAGGACAGGGAAAACACATAAGTGAAAGAAAGCTGTATTCAACAATGTTTTCAAAACTTTGTAACATACTACTTTGGCAGATTTCCAAATGAGTGCTTTCAAAAAAGATGTTTTTCAGCCCAGGGAAAACACATACAAGTGAATGAAATCTGTGTTCAACTTAGTTTTCAAACTGTGTAACATACTGCTTTTGCAGAGTTCCAAGTTAGCACTTTGACACAAGTTGTTTTTCAGCCCAGGGAAAATGCAAAGAAGTGAATGAAGGCTGTAGTCATCTTACTTTTCAAAACTGTGTAACATAATGTTTTCGCAGAGTTCTAAGTGAGTGCTATGACAAAAGTTGTTTTTCAGCCAAGGGAAAACAACAAGAAGTGAAAGAAAGCTGTATTCAACTTAGTTTTCAAAACTGTGCAAGATACTGCTTTCACAGAGTTCCAAATTAGTGCTTTCAAAAAGTTGTTTTTCAACACACAGAAATCACATAGAACTGAATAAAAGCTGTATTCAACTTAGTTTTCAAAACTGTGTAAGATAATGCTTTTGCAGAGTTCCAAGTGAGTGCTTCCAAAAAAGGTGTTTTTCAGCCAAGGGAAAACACATAGAAGTGAAAGGAAGCTGCATTCAACTTAGTTTTCAAAACTGTATAACATACTACTTTCGCAGAGTTCCATGTGAGTGCTTTGAAAAAAATATGTTTTTCAGACCAGGGAAAAAGCATAAATTTGAATGAAAGCTGTATTCAATTTAGGTTTCAAAACTGTGTAATGTAGTGCTTTTGCAGAGTTCCAAGTGTGTGCTTTCAAGAAAGTTGTTTTTCAGACCAGGGAAATCACCTTGAAGTGAATGAAGGCTGTAATCAACTTAGTTTTCAAAACTGTGTAACATACTGCTTTTGCCGACTTCCAAGTGAGCGCTCTCAAAACAGTTGTTTTTCAGCTCAGTGAAAACACTTAGATGTGAATGAATGCTGTATTCAACATAGTTTTCAAAACTGTGTAACATACTGCTTTCACAGAGTTTCAAGTGAGTGCTTTCAAAAAAGTTGTTTTTCAGCCCAGAAAAAACACATAGAGGTGAAGGAAAGCTGTATTCAACTTAGTGTTCAAAACTGTGTAACATAGTGCTTTTACAGAGAACAAAGTGAGTGGTTTGAACAAAGTTGGTATTCAGTGCAGGGAAAACACATAGAAGTGAATGAAAGCTGAATTCTACTTAGTATTCAAAACTGTGTAACGTACTGGTTTTGCAGAGTCCCAATTCAGTGCTTTGACAAAAGTTGATTGCAGCCCAGGGAAAACACATAGAAGTGAATCAAAGCTGTTTTCAACTTAGTTTTCAAAACTGTGTAAGGTAAACCTTTCACAGTGTTCCAAGGGAGTGCTCTCTAAAAAGTTTTTTCTCAGACCAGGGAAAATACATAGAAGTGAATGAAAGCTGTATTCAACATAGTTTACAAAACTGTGTAACATACTGCTTTCTCACAGTTCCAAGTGAGGGCTATGAAAAAGTTCATTTTCATTCCAGAGAAAACAGATAGATGTGAAAGAAAGCTGCATTCAACTTAGTTTTCCGAAGTGTGTAACATACTGCTTTCACAGTGTTCCAAGTGAGTGCTTTTAAAAATTGTTTTTCAGCCCAGGGAAAACACAAAGAAGTGAAGGAAAGCTGTATTCAACTTAGGTTTCCAAATTGCGTAACATAAGGCTTTCACAGAGTTCCAAGTGAGTGCTGTAAGAAAAGTTGGTCTTCAGCCTAAGGAAAACACATGGAAGTGAAAGAAGGCTGTATTCAACTTAATTTTCAAAACAGTGTATCAAACTGCTTTCACTGAGTTCCAAGTGACTACTGTCCAAAAAGTTGTATTTCAGCTCATGGAAAACACATAGAAGTGAATGAAAACTGCATTCAACATAGTTTTCAAAACTGTGTAACATACTGCTTTCACAGAGTTCCAAGTGAATGCCTTCAAAAAAGTTGGTTTTCAGCCCAGGGTAAACACATAGAAGTGAATGAAAGCTGTATTCAACTTAGTGTCCAAAACTGTGTAACATGCTGCTTTCTCAGAGTTCCAAGTGAGTGCTTTTAAAAAAGTTTTTCAGCCCAGGGAAAACACGCAGATGTGAATGCAAGATGTATTCATCTTAGTTTTCAAAACTGTATAAAATATTACTTTCACAGAATTCCAAGTGAGTGCTTTCAAAAAAGTTGTTTTTCAGTGAAGGGAAAGCTCATAAAAGTGAAAGGAAGGTGTGTACATGTTAGTATTCAAAACTGTGCAACATACTGCATTTGCAGAGTCCCAATTCAGTGCTTTGACAAAAGTTGATTACAGCCCAGGGAAAACACATAGAGGTGAATGAAATCTGTATTCAACTTAGTTTTCAAAACTCTGTAAGGTAAACCTTTCACAGTGTTCCAAGGGAGTGCTCTCTAAAAAGTTGTTTTTCAGCCCAGGGAAAGTACACAGAAGTGAATGAAAGCTGTATTCAACTTAGTTTTCAAAACTGTGTAACATATTGCTTATGCTGAGTTCCAAGTGAGCGCTTTGAAAAAAGGTGTTTTTCAGCACAGGGAAAACATGTAGAACTAAAGGTAAGCTATAGTCAACTTTGTTTTCAAAAGTGTTTAACATACTGCTTTCGCTGCGCTCCAAGTGAGTGCTTTCAAAAAAGCTTTTTTTCAGCCCAGGGAAAACACACAGACATGAATGAAAGCTGTCTTCAACTTAGTTTTCAAAACTGTATAAAACACTGCTTTTGCAGAGTTCCGTGTGAGTGCTTTGACAAAGGACACTTTTCAGCCCACGGAAAACACATAGAAGTGAATGAAAAGTGTATTCATCTTAGTTTTCAAAACTGTATAGCATACTGCTTTCACAGGGTTCCAAGTGAGTGCTTTCAGTGTTGTTTTTCAGCTCAGGGAAAACATAGAAGTGAAGGAAAGCTGTATCCAACTTAGTATTCAAAAGTGTGTAACAAACTGCATTCAAAGAGTCCAAGTGACTGCTATCAAAAAGTTGGTTTTCAGCACAGGGAAAACACACAGAAGTGAATGAAAGCTGTATTCAACTTAGCTTTCAAAAATGTGTAACATTCTTCCTTCGCAGGTTTCCTAGTGAGTGCTTTCAAAAAAGTTGTTTCTCAGGCCAGGGAATACAAACAGAAGTGAAAGATAGCTGTATTTAACTTAGTTTTCAAAACCGTGTAATGTACTGCTTTCTCACAGTTCCAAGTGAGGGCTTTGAAAAAGTTGATTTTCATCCCAGACAAAACACATAGAAGTGAATGAAAGCTGTATTCAACTTAGTTTTCAAAACTGTGTGACATACTACTTTTGCAGGTTTCCAAGTGAGTACTTTTAAAAGTTGTTTTTCAGCCCAGGGAAAACACAAAGAAGTGAAGAAAAGCTGTATTCAACTCAGTTTTCAAAAGTGTTTAACATACTGCTTTCACAGAGTTCCAAGTGAGTGCTTTAAAAAAAGTTGGTCTTCAGCCCAAGGAAAACACATGGAAGTGAAAGAAGGCTGTATTCAACTTAATTTTCAAAACAGTGTATCAAACTGCTTTCACTGAATTCCAGGTGAGTGTGGTCCAAAAAGTTGTATTTCAGCCCATGGAAAACACATAGAAGTGAATGAAAGCTGCGTTCAACATAGTTTTCAAAATTGTGTAACATACTGCTTTCACAGAGTTCCAAGTGAATGCCTTCAAAAAAGTTGGTTTTCAGCCCAGGGGAAACACATAGAAGTGAATGACAGCTGTCTTCATCTTAGTTTTCAAAACTGTGTAACATACTGCTTTCACAGGGTTCCAAGTGAGTGATTTTAAAAGTTGTTTTTCATCTCAGGGAAAACACATAGAAGTGAAGGAAAGCAGTATACAGCTTAGTTTTCAAAAGTGTGTAACATACTGCTTTCACAGAGTTCCAAGTGAATGCCTTCAAAAAAGTTGGTTTTCAGCCCAGGGTAAACACACAGAAGTGAATGAAAGCTGTATTCAATTTAGTGTTCAGAACTGTGTAACATACTGCTTTCTCAGAGTTCCAAGTGAGTGCTTTTAAAAAATTTGTTTTTCAGACCAGGGAAAACACTTAGATGTGAATGCAAGATGTACTCATCTTAGTTTTCAAAACAGTGTAAAATACTACTTTCACAGAGTTCCAAGTGAGTGCTTTCAAAAAAGTTATTTTTCAGCCCATGGAAAACACACAGAAGTGAATCAAAGCTGACTTCAACTTAGTATTCAAAACTGTGTAACATACGGCTTTCACAGTGTTCCACGTGACTACTTTGAAAAAAGTTGTTTTTAAGCGAAGGAAGACTCACAGAAGTGAAAGGAAACTGTGCTCATGTTAGTATTCAATACTGTGTAACGTACTGCGTTCGCAGAGTCCGAATTCAGTGCTTTGACAAAAGTTGATTGCAGCCCAGGGAAAACACATAGAAGTGAATGAAGTCTGTATTCAACTTAGTTTTCAAAACTGTGTAAGGTAAACCTTTCACAACGTTCCAAGGGAGTGCTCTCTAAAAAGTTGTTTTTCAGACCAGGGAAAATACATAGAAGTGAATGAAAGCTGTATTCAACTTAGTTTTCAAAACTGCGTAACATACTGCTGCTTTCGCAGAGTTCCAAGTGAGTACTTTCAAAAAAGGTGTTTTTCAGCACAGGGAAAACACATAGAACTAAATGTAAGCTGTAGTCAACTTTGTTTTCACAAGTGTTTAACATACTGCTTTCGCTGCGCTCCAAGTGAGTGCTTTCAAAAAAGATTTTCTTCAGCCCAGGGAAAGCACAGAGAATTGAATGAAAGCTGTCTTCAACATAGTTTTCAAAACTGTATAAAATACTGCTTTCACAGAATTCTGTCTGAGTGCTTTGACAAAGAATGTTTTTCAGCCCAGGGAAAACACATAGAAGTGAATGAAAGCTGTATTCACTTTCACTTTCAAAAGTGTGTAACTTGCTGCTTTTGCAGAGTTCCAAGTGAGTGCTTTCAAAAAGTTGATTTTCAGACCAGGTAAAACACAAAGAAGTGAAAGAAAGCTTCATTCAACTTAGATTTCAAAACTGTGAAACATACTTCCTTCACAGAGTTCCTAGTCAGTGCTTTCAAAAAAGTTTTTTCTCAGGGCAGGGAAAACACATAGAAGTGAATGAAAAGTGTATTCATCTTAGTTTTCAAAACTGTAACACACAGCTTTCACCGAGTTCCAAGTGAGTGCTTTCAAAAAAGTTGTTTTTCAGCCCAGGGAAATCCCATAGAAGTGAAGGAAAGCTGTATCCAACTTAGTTTTCAAAACTGTGTAGCATACTGCTTTCGCAGATTTACAAGAGAGTGCTTTCAAAAAAGTTGATTTTTTAGCCCAGGGAAAACACATAGAAGTGAATGAAAGCTGCATTCATCTTAGTTTTCAAAACTGTGTAACATAATGCTTTTGCAGAGTTCCAAGTGAGTATTTCAAAAAAGCTGTTTTGCAGCCCAGGGAAAACACATAGAAGTGTAGGAATTCTGTTTTCAACTTAGTTTTCAAAATTGTGTAACATTCTCCTTTTGCAGAGTTCCAAGTGAGTGATTTCAAAAAAAAGTTGGCTTTCAGCCCAGGGAAAACACATAGAAGTGAATGAAAGCTGAATTCTACTTAGTATTCAAAACTGTGTAACATATTGCTATCTCAGAGTCCCAATTCAGTGTTTTGACAAAAGTTGATTGCAGCCCAGGGAAAACACATAGAAGTGAATCAAAGCTGTATTCAACTTAGTTTTCAAAACTGTGTAAGGTAAACCTTTCACAGTGTTCCAAGGGAGTGCTCTATAAAAAGTTGTTTTTCAGCCCAGGGAAAACACATAGAAGTGAATGAAAGCTGTATTGACCTAAGTTTTCAAAACTATGTACCATTCTGCTTTCACAGAATTCCAAGTGTGAGCTTTTGAAAAACTTGTTTTTCAGCCCAGGGAAAAGACATAGAAGTGAATGAAAGATGAATTCAACTTAATTTTGAAAACTGCATAACTTACCGCTTTCACAGAGTTCCAAGTGTGTGCTTTCATAAAAGTTCATTCTACACCCAGGGAAAACACACAGAAGTGAATGAATTCTGTATTCAAGTTAGCTTTCAAAACGGTGTAACATACGGCTTTCACAGAGTTCAAAGGGAGTGCTTTCAAAAACTTGTTTTTCAGCCCAGAGAAAACACACAGAAGTGAATGACAGCTGTTTTCATCTTAGTATTCAAAACTGTGTAAGATACGGCTTTCGCAGAGATCCAAAAGAGTGCCTTGACAAAAGTTGTTTGTAGCCTAGGGAAAACATACAGAAGTGAATGAAGTCTGTATTCAACTTTGTTTTCAAAACTGTATAACATACTTCTTTTGCTGAGTTCCAAATGAGTGCTCTCAAACAAGTTGTTTTTCAGCACAGGGAAAACACTTAGAATTGAATAAAAGGTGTATCCAACTTAGTTGTCAAGACAGTGCAACATACTGCTTTCACAGAATTCCACATGAGTGCTTTCAAAAGAGTTGTTTTTAGCCCAGGGAAAACACATAGAACTGAATGAAAGCTGTATTCAACTTAGTTTTCAAAACTGTGTAACATATTGCTTTCACAGAATTCCAAGTGAGTGCTTTCAAAAGATTTGTTTTTCAGCCCAGGGAAAACATAGACATGAATGAAAGCTGTATTCAACTTAGTTTTCAAAAAAGTGTAACATTCTCCATTCACAGAGTTCCAAGAGAGCGCTTTCAAAAAAGTAGTTTTTCAGACCAGGGAAAACATCTAGAAGTTAATGAAAGTTGTATTCAATGTCACTTTCAAAACTGTGTAACATACTTCTTTCCCAGAGTTCCTAGTGACTGCTTTAAAAACAGTTGTTTTTCAGCTAAGGGAAAACACATTGAAGTGAATGAATGTTGTATTCAACTTAGTGTTCAAAACTGTGTAACATACTCCTTTCACAGTGTTCCAAGTGAGTGTTTTCAAAAAAGTTGTTTTTCAGCCCATGGAAAAGACATAGAAGTGAATGGAAGCTGTATTCAACTTTGATTTCAAAACTGTGTGACATTCTACTTTTGCAATTTTCCAAGTGAATGCTTTCAAAAAAGATTTTTTTCAGCCTAAAGAAAACACATAGAAGTGAATGAAAGCTGCATTCAACTTAGTTTTCAAAACTGTGTAACACACAACTTTCGCTGAGTTCCAAGTGAGTGCTTTGACAAAAGTTGTTTTTCAGCCTAGGGGAAATACAGAGAAGTGAATGAAGTCTGTATTCAACTTTCTTTTCAAAACTGTGTCACATATGCTTTCACAGAGTTCCAAGTGAGTGCTTTCAACAAAGTTATTTTTCAGTCCAGGGAAAACACATAGAAGTGAATGAAAGCTGTATTCAACTTAATTTCAAAACTGTGTAACAAACTGCTTTCACAGAGCTCAAAGTGAGTGTTTTCTAAAGACTTGTTTTTCAGCCCAGGGAAAACACACAGAAGTGAATGAAAGCTGTATTCAACTTAATTTCAAAACTGTGTAACAAACTGCTTTCACAGAGCTCAAAGTGAGTGTTTTCTAAAGACTTGTTTTTCAGCCCAGGGAAAACACACAGAAGTGAATGAAAGCTGTATTCAACTTAATTTCAAAACTGTGTAACAAACTGCTTTCACAGAGCTCAAAGTGAGTGTTTTCTAAAGACTTGTTTTTCAGCCCAGGGAAAACACAAAGAAGTGAATGAAATCTGTATTCAACTTAGTTTTCAAAACTCTGTAACATACTGCTTTCACTGAGTTCCAAGTGAGTTCTTTTACAAAAGATGTGTTTCAGCCTAGGGAAAGCACTCAGAAGTGAATGAAAGCTATATGCAGCTTAGTTTTCAAAACTGTGTAACATGTTTCTTTTGAGAATTTCCAAGTAAGTGTTTTCAAAAAGTTGTTTTTCAGCCTAGGGAAAACACAAAGAAGTGAATGAAAGCTTTATTCAACTTAGTTTTCAAAACTGTCTACAATACTGCTTTCGCAGAGTTCCAGGTGAGTGGTTTCAAAAAAGTTGTTTTTCAGAGCATGGAAAACACATAGAAGTGAATGAAAGCTGTATTCAAGTTAGTTTTCAAAACAATGTAACATACTGCTTTCACAGACTTCCAAGTGACTGCTTTCAAAGAAGTTGTTTTTCAGCCCAGGGAAAACACATAGAAGTGAATGAATGCGGTATTCCACTTAGTTTTCAAAATGGTGAAATATACTACATGCGCAGAATTCCAAGTGAGTTCTTTTACAAAAGATGTGTTTCAGCCTAGGGAAAACTCTCAGAAGTGAATGAAATCTGCATTCATCTTAGTTTTCAAAGCTGTGTAACATACAGCTTTTGCAGATTTCCAAGTGAGTGCTTTGACAAAAGTTGTTTTTCAGCCCACGGAAAACACATAGCAGTGAATGAAAGCTGTGTTTAACTTAGTTTTCAAAACTGCATAGCAAACTGCTATTGCAGAGCTCCAAGTGCGTCCTTTCAAAAAAGTAGCTTTTCAGCCCAGGGAAAACAAATAGTAGTGAATGATGGCTGTATTGTACTTAGTTTTCAAAACTGTATAACATACTGCTTTCACAGAGTTCAAAGTGCGTGCTTTCAAAAGGGTTGTTTTTAAGCCCAGGGAAAACACAAAGAAGTGAATGATAACTGTATTCAACTTAGATTTCAAACCTGTGTAGCACACTGCTTTCACAGAGTTCAAAGTGAGTGCTTTCAGAAAAGTTGTCTTTCAGCCCAGGGAAAACACAGAAGTTAATGAAAGCTATATGCAACTGAGTTGTCAAAACTGTGTAACATTCTTCTTTCACATATTTCTAAGTGACTGCTTTCAAGAAGGTTGTTTTTCAGCCCAAGGAAAACAAATAGAAGTGAATGACAGCTTTATTCAAATTAGTTTCAAAACTGGGTAACAAAACGCTTTCACAGAGCTTAAAGTGCATGCTTTCTAAAGAGTTGTTTTTCAGCCCAGGGAAGGCAAATAGAAGTGAATTAAGGCTGTATTTGAATTAGTTTTCAAAACTGTAACATACTGCTTCCACAGAGTTCCAAGTGAGTGTTCTCAAAAAAGTTGTTTTTCAGCCCAGAGAAAACACTTAGAATTGAATGAAATCTGTATTCAAGTAAGTTTTCAAATCAGTGTAACATACTACTTTTGAAGATTTCCAAGTGAGTGCTTTCAAAAAAGCTGTTCATCAGCCAAGGGAAAAGACATAGATGTGAACGAAATCTGTATGCAACTTAGATTTCAAAACTGTGTAACATAACACTTTCGCAGAGTTCCAAGTGAATGCTTTGACGAAAGATGTGTTTCAGCCTAGGTAAAGCACACAGAATTCATTGAAATCTGTATTCAACTTAGTTTTCAAAGCTGTGTAACATACAGGTTTCGCAGAGTTCCAAGTGAGTGCATTCAAAAAGGTTTTTCTCTGCCAAACGAAAACACAGAGAATTGAATGAAAGATGAATTAAACTTAATTTTCAAAATTGTGTAACATTCTGCTTTCACAAGTTCCAAGTGAGTGCTTTCAAAAAAGCTGTTTTACATTCCCAGGAAAACACATTGAAGGGAATGAAAGCTGCATTCAACTTAGTTTTCGAAACTTGTAACATACTGCTTTAGCAGCTTTCCAAGTGAGTGCTTCAAGAAAAGTTGTTTTTCAGCCCAGGGAAACACAAAGAAGTGAATGAAAGCTGCATTCAACTTAGTTTTCAAAACTTTGTAGCAAACTACTTTCACAGAGCTCCAAGTGAGTACTTTCAATAAAGTAGTTTTTCAACACAGGGAAGACAAATAGTAGTGAATGATTGCTGTATTGTACTTAGTTTTCAAAACTGTGAAACAGACTGCTTTCACAGAGTTCAAAGTGAGTGCTTTCAGAAAAGTTGTTTTTAAGCCCAGGGAAAACACAGAGAAGTGAATGAAAGCTGTATTCAACTTAGTTTTCAAAACTGTGTAGCATACAGCTTTTGCAGAGTTCAAAGTGAGTACTTTCATAAAAGTTGTTTTTCAGGCCAGGGAAAGCACATAGAAGTGAATGAAAGCTGTTTTCAACTTACTTTTCAAAACTGTGTTAGATATTGGTTTCGCATAGTTCCAAGTGAGTGCTTTCAAAAACTTGTTTCTGAAACAAGGGGAAACACATAGAAGTGAAAGAAAGGTGTATTCAACTTAGTTTTCAAAACAATGTAAGATACTGCTTTCACAGAGTTCCAAGTAAGTGATTTCAAAAAAGTTGTCAGATTTGATTCACTTCTATGTGTTTTCCCTGGGTGGATAAACAACTTTTTTGATAGCACTCACTTGGGACTCTGTGAAAGCATTTTGTTACACAGCTTTGAAAACTAAGTTGAACATCAGCTCTCATTCACTTCTATGTGTTTTGCATGGGCTGAAAAACAACTTTTGAAAGCACACATTTGGAACTCTGCAAAAGTAGGATGTTACACAGTTTTGAAAACTAAGTTGAATACAGCTTTCATTCACTTCTATGTGTTTTCCCTAGGATGGAAAACAACTTTTTTGAAAGCAGCCCCTTTGAAATCTGCGAAAGAAGTATGTTACCCATTTTTGAAAACTAAGTTGAATACAGCTTTCATTCACTGCTGTGTGTTTCACTGGGCTGAATAACAGCTTTTTGAAAGCACTCTCTTTTATTTCTACAAAAGCAGTATGTTAAACTGTATTGAAAACTAAATTTAATACAGATTTCTTTCACTTCCAGGAGTTTTTCGTGGGCTGAAAAACAACTTTTTTGAAAGCACTCTCTCAGAACTCTGCGAAAGCTGTGTGTTAAGCTGTTTTGAAAACTATGTTGAATACAGCTTTCATTCACTTCTATGTGTTTTCCCTGGTCTGGAAAACAAATTTTGTCAAAGCACTCACTTGGAACCCTGCAAAAGCAGTATGTAACACTGTTCTCAAATCTAAGTTGAATGCAGATTTCATTCACATCTATCTGTTTTCCCTGGGCTGAAAAATAACTTTTGTCAAAGCTCTCACCTGGAATTGTGTGAAAGCAGAATGTAACACAGTTTTGAAAACTAAGTTGAATACAGTTTTCCTTCACTTCTATGTGTTTTACCTGTGCCGAAAAACTACTTTTTTGAAAGCACTCCCTTTTATTTCTATGAAAGCAGTATGTTACACTGTTTCAAAAACTAAATTGAATACAGATTTCATTTGCTTCTAGATGTTTAACCTGTGCTGAAAAACAACTTTTGACAAGCACTCACTTGAAAACCTGCAAAAGCACTATGAAACACAGCTCTGAAAACTAAATAGAATACTGATTTCATTCACTTCTATGTGTTTTTCCTGGGCTGAAAAACATCTGTATTGAAAGTACTCACTTGCAACTCTGCGAAAGCAGTATGTTACAGAGTTTTGATAACTAGGATGATTATAGCTTTCATTCACTGCTATATGTTTACCCTGGGTTGAAAAACAACTTTTGTGAAAGCCGTCACTTGGAACTCTTAGAAAGCAGTATGCTACACAGTTTAGAAAACTAAGTTCAATACACCTTTCATTCACTTCTAAGTGTTTTCCCTGGGCTGAAAAACACCTTTTGTCAAAGCACACACTTGGAACTCTGTGAAGTCATACATTACACAGTACGGAAATCTAAGTTGAATACGGCTTTCATTCACTTCTATGTGTTTTCCATGGGCTGAAAAACAACTTTTTGAAAGCACTCACTTGGAACTCTGTGAAAGAAGTATGCTTCAAAGTTTTGAAAACTTAGTTGAATACAGCTTTCATTCACTTCTATGTGCTTTCTGTGGGCTGAAAAACAATTTTTTTGAGAGCATTCACTTTGAACTCTGTGAAAGCAGTATGTTACACAGTTTTGAAAACAATGTTGAATACAGTTTTCATTCACTTCTATGTGTTTTCCCTGGACTGAAAAACAACTTTGTGTAACCACTCACTTGGGAGTATGTGAAAGCTGTATGTTCCACTGTTTTGAAAACTAATTTGAACAGCTTTCATTCACTTCTATGTGTTGTCCCTGGACTGAAAGCATATTCTTTGGAAGCACTCACTGGGAAATCTGTGAAAGCAGTTTGTTACACTGTTTTGAAAACTTAGCTGAATAAAGCTTTCATTCACTTCTAGGTATTTTCCCTATGCTGAAAAACATTTTTGAAAGCACTCACTTGGAACTCTGTGAAAGCAGCATGCTACAGTTTTGAAAATTAAATTGAATAGAGTTTTCATTCACTTCTATGTGTTTCCCCTGGGCTGAAAAACAACTTTTGTCAATGCACTCACTTGGAACTCCGTGAAAGCAGAATTTTACAGTTTTGAAAACTAAGTTGAATACACATTGCAGTCACTTCTATGTGTTTTCCCTCGGCTGAAAAACAACTTTTGTGAAAGCACTCACTTTGAACTCTGCAAAAGCAGTGTGTTACACACTTTTGAAAACTAAGCTGAAGACAGCTTTCATTCACTTATATGTGTTGTCCCTGGGCTGAAAATCAACTTTATTGAAAGCACTCACTTGGAAATCTGCAAAAGCTGTATGTTACACTGTTTTGAAAACTAAGTTGAATACAGCTTTCATTCACTTCTATGTGTTTTCCTTTGGCTGAAAAACAACTTTTGTCAATACACTCACTTGGAACTCCGTGAAAGCAGAATTTTACACAGTTTTGAAAACTAAGTTGAATACTGTTTTCATTCACTTCTATGTGTTTTCCCTGGGCTGAAAAACTACTTTTTTGAAAACACTCCCTTTTATATCTATGAAAGCAGTATGTTGCACAGTTTCACAAAATGAATTTAATATAGATTTCATTCACTTCTATGTGTTTTCCCTGGGCTGAAAATCTTTTTTTAAAGCACTTACTTTTTACTTTGCAAAAGCTGTATGATACACTGTTTTGAAAATTAAGTTGAATACAGATTTCTGTCACTTCTATGTGTTTTCCTTGGGCTGAAAAACAACTTTTTTGAAAACACTCATTTGGAAGTCTGTGAAAGTAGTATTTTGCACAGTGTTGAAAACTAAGTTGAAGACAGCTTTCATTCACTTCTATGTGTTTTCCCTGGGCTGAAAAACAACTTTTGTTGAAGCACTCACCTGCAACTCTGTGAAAGCAGAATATTACACAGTTTTGAAAACTACTTTGAATACAGCCTTCATTCACTTCTGTGTGTTTTCCCTGCGTTGAAGAACAACTTTTTTCAAAGCTGGCACTTGGAACTCTGCGAAAGGTGTATGTTACACAGTTTTGAAAACTGAGTTGAATACAGCTTTCTTTAGCTTCTATTTGTTTCTCCTTGGCTGAAAAACAACTTTTTGGAAAGGGCTCACTTGGAACTCTCAGAAAGCAGTATGTTGCTCAGTTTTGAAAAGAATGTTCATTACAGCTTTCACTCACTTCTAATTGTTTTCCCTTGGCTGAAAGACACCTTTTTTGAAATCACCTATTTTGAACTCTGTGAAAGCAGTATGCTACACAGTTTTTAAAATTAAGATGAATACCACTTTCATTCTCTTCTTCATGTTTTCCTTGGGCTGAGAACCAACTACTGCCAAAGCACTCCATTGGAACCATGCAAAAGCAGTATGCTACACAGTTTTGAAAACTAAGTTGAATAGAGCTTTCATTCACTTCTATGTCTATTCCCTGGGCTGAAAAACAACTTTTTTAAAGCACTCCATTGGAACCATGCAAAAGCAGTATGCTACACAGTTTTGAAAACTAAGTTGAATAGAGCTTTCATTCACTTCTATGTCTATTCCCTGGGCTGAAAAACAACTTTTTTAAAGCACTCCATTGGAACCATGCAAAAGCAGTATGCTACACAGTTTTGAAAACTAAGTTGAATAGAGCTTTCATTCACTTCTATGTCTATTCCCTGGGCTGAAAAACAACTTTTTTAAAGCACTCCATTGGAACCATGCAAAAGCAGTATGCTACACAGTTTTGAAAACTAAGTTGAATAGAGCTTTCATTCACTTCTATGTCTATTCCCTGGGCTGAAAAACACCTTTTTTGAAAGCACTCACTTGGAACTCTGTGAAAGCAGTATGTTACACACCTTGGAAAAGTAAGTTGAATACAGCTTTCATTCACTTCTAAGTGTTTTCCCTGGGCTGAAAAACCACTTCTGTGAAAGCACGCTCTTTGAACTCTGGGAAAGCATTATCTTTAACAGTTTAGAAAACTAAGTTGAATACAGATTTCATTCACATCTATCGGTTTCCTCTGGGCTGAAAAACAACTTTTTTGAAATCACTCTCTTGGAACTATGCGAAAGCAGTATGTTACACACTTTAGAAATCTAAGTTGACCACAGATTGCATTGACTTCTGTGTGTTTTCCCTGGGCTGAAAAACAACTTTCATCAAAGCACTCACTTGGAGCACTGCGAAAGCCGTGTTACACAGTTTTGAAATCTAATTTGAATACAGGTTTCATTTACTTCTATTTGTTTTTCCTGGGCTGAAAAACAACTTTTTTGAAATCACTCACTTGGAACTCTGTGAAAGCAGTATGTTACACAGTTTAGAAATTGAAGTTGACTACAGGTTTCATTGACTTCTGTGTGTTTTCCCTGGGCTGAAAGACAACTTTTATCAAAGCACTCACTTGGAAATCTGCAAAAGCAGCATGTTACACAGTGTTGAGAACTGAGTTGAAAACAGCTTTCATTCACTTCTATGTGTTTTACCTGGGCTGAAAAACAATGTTTTTGAAAGCACTCACTTGGAAATTTGTGAAAGAAGTATGTTAAAGAGTTTTGAAACTAAGTTGAATGCAGCCTTCATTCACTTCTATCTGTTTTCCCTGGGCTGAAAAACAAGGTTTTTGAAAGCCCTCACTTGGAACTCTGCAAAAGCAGTATGTAACACAGTTCTGAAAACTAAGTTGAATGCAGATTTGATTCACTTCTACGTGTTTTCCATGGGCTGAAAAACAACTTTTTTGAAAGCAATCACTTGGAGCTCTGCGAATGCAGTAAGTTACACAGTTTTAAAAACTAACTTGAATACAGATTTCTTTCACTTATATGTGTTTTCTCTGGGCTGAAAACAGCTTTTGTCAAAGCTCTCCCTTGGAACTCTGCAAAAGCAGTATGTTACACAGTTTTGAATTATAAGTTGAATACACCTTTCATTCACTTCCATGTGTTTTCCTGGGGCTGAAAATCAACTTTTGTCAAAGGACCCTCTTGTGACTGTGAAAGCCGTATGTTATGCAGTTTTGAAAACTAAGTTGAATACAGCTTTTATTCATGTCTATGTATTTTCCCTGAGCTGGAAAAGAACTTTTTTGAAAGCACTCCCCTGAAACTCTCCAAAAGCAGTATCTTATAGAGTTTTGAAAACTAAGATGAGTATTGCTTTCATTCACATTTATGTGTGTTCATTGGGCTGAAAAGCATATTTTGTGAAAGCACTCAATTGGAACTCTGCGAAAGTGGTATGTTACACAGTTTTGAAACCTAAGTAGAATGCAGCTTTCATTCACTTCTATGTGTTTTCCATGGGCTGAAAAACAACATTTGACAGAGCACTCACTTGGAACTCTGTGAAAGCACTATGTTGCACAGTTTTGAAAACAAAGTTGAATACAGCTTTCTTTCACTTCTATGTGTTTTCCCTGGGTTGAAGAGCAACTTTTTTGAAAGCACTAACTGGGAATTCTGCAAAAGCAGTATGTTACACAGTTTTGAAAACTGAGTTGAATGCAGCTTTCATTCACTTCTATGTGATTACCCTGGGATGAAAAAGAACTTTTTGAGAGCACTCAGCTGGAATTCTGTGAAAGCTGTGTGCTACACACTTTTGAAAACTAAGATGACTAAAGCTTTACTTCACTTCTATGTGTTTTCCCTGGGCTGAAAAACAACTTTTAACAATGCACTCAATTGGAACACTGCAAAAGCAGTACGTTACACAGATTGGAAATCTAAGATGCATACAGCCTTCATTCACTTCCATCTGCTTTTCCTGGAATGAAAAACAACCGTTTGAAAGCACTCACTTGGAACTCTGTGAAGGCAGTATGTTACACAGTCTTGAAAACTAAGTTGAATAGAGCTTTCATTCACTTCTACATGTTTTACCTGGGCTGAAAAACAACTTTTCTGAAACCACTCACTTGGAACCCTGCAAAAGCACTATGTAACACAGTTCTGAAAACTTAAGTTGAGTTCAGATTTCATTCACTTCTATGTGCTTTCCTGGGCTGAGAAACATCTTTTTGAGAGCACTCTCTTAGAACTCTGTGAAAGCTGTGTCCTACACAGTTTTGAAAACTAAGTTGAATACAGCTTTCACTCACTTCTATGTGTTTTCCCTGGGCTGAGAAACAACTTTTGACAAAGCACTCACTTGGAACTCTGTGGAAGCAGTAAGATGCACAGTTTTGAAAACAAAGTTGAATACAGCTTTCACTCACTTTTATGTGTTTTCCCTGGGCTGAAAAACAACTTTTTGAAATGGCTCTTTGAACTCTGTAAAAGCAGTATGTTACACAGTTTTGAAAACAAAGTTGAATACAGCTTTCATTCACTTATAGGTGATTTCACTGGGCTGAAAGGCATTTTTTGTCAAAGCACTCACTTGGAACTCTGTGAAAGCTGTATGTTACACAGTTTTGAAGACTAAGTTAATACAGCTTTCATTCACTTCTAGGTGATTTCACTGGGCAGAAAAGCATTTTTTGTCAAAGCACTCACTTGGAACTCTGTGAAAGCAGTATATTACACAGTTTTGAAAACAAAGATGAATACAGATTTCCTTCACTTCTATCTGTTTTCCCTGGGCTGAAAAACAACTGTTATCAAAGCAGTCAATTGGAACCCTGAAAGAGCAGTATGTTATTCAGATTGGAAAACTAAGATTCATATGGACTTCATTCACTTCCATCTGTTTTCCGTGGGATGAAAAATATCTTTTTTGAAAGCACTAACTTGCAATTCTGTGAAAGCAGTATGTTACACAGTTTTGAAAACTAAGTTGAATACAGCTTTCTTTTATTTCTATGTGTTTTCCCTGATCTGAAAACAACTTTTTGAAAGCACTCACTTGGAACTCTGTGAAAGCTGTGTGCTACACAGTTTTGAAAACTAAGTTGAATACAGCTTTCATACACTTCTATGTGTTTTACCTGGGCTGAAAAACAAATTTATCAAAGCACTTACTTGGAAATCTGGGAAAGCCGTATGTTACACAGTTTAGGAAACTAAGTTGAATACAGCTTTCATTCACTTCTATCTCCTTTCCCTGGGCTGAAAAACAACTTTTTTGACAGCACTCACTTTGAACTCTGCAAAAGCAGTATGTTACACAGTCTTGAAACCTAAGCTGAATACAGCTTTCATTCAATTCTATGTGTTTTCCCTGGTCTGAAAAGCAACTTTTTTGAAAGCAATCCTTTGGACCTCTTTGAAAGCAATATGTTGCACAGTTTTGAAAACTAATTTGAAGACAGTTTTCATTGACTTCTATGTGTTTTCCCTGAGCTGAAAACATCTTTTATGAAAGGACACACTTGTAAACCTGTGAAAACTCTATGTTACACAATTTTGAAAACTAAGATGAATACAGCTTAAATTCACGCCTATGTGTTTTCCCTAGGATGGAAAACAACTTTTTTAAAGCACTCCCTTGGATCTCTGTGAAAGCAGTATGTACACAGTTTTGAAAACTAAGTGAATACAGCATTCATTTACATGTAAGTGTTTTCCTTGGGATGAAAAGCAACTGTTTTGAAAGCATGCACTTGAAACAATGCAAAAGCAGTATGGTACACAGTTTTGGAAAGTAAGTTGCGTACAGCTTTCATTCTCTTGTATGTGTTTTCCCGGTGCTGAAACACAACTATTTTGAAAGCACTCACTTGGAACTGTGTGAAAGCAGTATGTTACACAGTTTTGAAAACTAAGTTGTAGATGGCTTTCATTCATTTCTATGTTTTTCCCTGTGTTGAAAAACAACTTTTTTGAAAGTTGTTAGATAACTAGATAAAGTTGTTAGATAACTTAGATAACTAAGTTGATACAGCTGTTATTCACTTGTATGCGTTTTCCCTAGGCTGAGAAACATCTTTTTTGAAAGCAATCCCTTGGAACTCTATGAAAGCAGTATGTTACACTGTTTTGAAAACTAATTTGAAAACAGCTTTCATTCACTTCCATGTGATTTACCTGGGCTGAAAAGCAACATTTTTGAAAGCACTCCCTTGGAAACCCACAAAAGTAGTATGTTGAACAGTTTTGAAAACTAAGCTGAATACAGCTTTCATTCACTTCTATGTGTTTTCCCAGGGCTGAAAAACAACTTTTCTGAAAGCACTCAATTTGATCTCCGAGAAAGCTGCATGTTACACCATTTTGAAAACTAAGCTGAATGCAGCTTTCATTCACTTCTAAGTGTTTTCCCTGGGCTAAAAAACGACTTTTTGAAAGCACTCACTTGTAAATCTGCGAAAGCTGTATGTTACACAGTTTTGAATACTAAGTTCAATACAGCATTCATTCACTTCTATGTGTTTTGCCTGCACTGAGAAACAACTTTTTTGAAAGCACTCACTTGGAACTCTGAGAATACAATATGTTACACAGTTTAGAAATCTAAATTGAATACAGCTTCCGTTCACTTCTCTGTGCTTTCCCTTGGCTGAAAAATGACTTTTTTGAAAGCACTCATTTGGAAATCAGTGAAAGCTATGGCTACACCATTTTGAATACTAAGTTGAATACTGCTTTCCTTCACTTCTATGTGTTTTTCCTGGGCAGAAAAGCAACTTTATCTAAGCACTCACTTGGAAATCTGCGAAAGCCATATGTTACGCAGTTTAGAAACTAAGTTGAATACAGCTTTCCTTCACTTCTATGTGTTTTTCCTGGGCTGAAAAGCAATTTTTTTGAAAGCACCCACTTGCAACTCTGTGAAAGCAGTATGTTATTCAGTTTTGAAAACTAAGTTGAATACATCTTTCATTCACTTCTATGTGTTTTCACTGGGCTGAAAAGCAACTTTTTTCAAAGTGCTTACTTGGATCTCTGTGAAAGCAGTGTGTCACACAGTTTAGAAATCTAAGTAGAATACAGCTTTCATTCACTTCTATGTATTTTCCCTGGCTGAGATACTACCTTTTTGAAAGCACTCACTTGGAACGCTGCGAAAGCAGTATGTTACATGGTTTTAAAATGTAAGTTGAATACAGGTTTCTTTCACTTCGATATGTATTCCCTGGGCTGAAAAAGAACTTTTTTGAAAGCACTCCCTTGGAACTCTGCGAAAGGAATATGTTAGACCGTTTTGAAAATGAAGTAGAATACAGCTTTCATTCACTTTAATGTGTGTTCCCTGGGCTGAAAAACAGCTATTGTCAAAGCACTCACTTGGATCTCTGCAAAAGCACTATGTTACACTGTTTTGAATGCTATATAGAATACAGATTTCATGCCCATCTATGTGTTTTCCCTGGGCTGAAAAACATTTGACAAAGTGCTCACTTGGAACTCTGCAAAAGGAGTATGTTACACAGTTTTGAAAGCAAAGTTGAAAACAGCTTTCATTCACTTCTGTGTGCTTACCCTTTGCTGGAAAACAACTTTTTGAGAGCACTCCTTGGAACTCTGCAAATGGATTATGTAACAGTTTTGAAAACGAAGATGATACAGCTTTCATTCACTTTTACGTGTGTTCTCTGGGCCAAAAATCAACTTTTGTCAAAGCACTCACTTGGAACTCTGTGAAAGCAGTATGTTACACAGTTTTGAAAACTAAGTTGAATACAGCTTTCCTTCATTTCTCTGTGTTTTCCCTTGGCTGAGAAACAACTTTTATGAAAGCACTCACTTTGAACTCTTCGAATGCAGGGTTATACAGCTTTGAAAATTAAGTTGAATACTGCTTTCATTCACTTGTATGTGCTTTACCCTGGGCTGAAAAACAACTTTTTTGAAAACACTCACTTGGTACTCTCCCGAAGCTGTATGTTACACAGTTTTGAAAACTAAGTTGAATACAGTATTCCTTCACTTCTATGTGTTTTCCCTGGACTGAAAAAAACTTTTGTCAAAGCACTCACTTGGAACTCTGTGAAAGCAGTATGTTACACAGTTTTGAAAACTAAGTAGAATACACTTTTCATTCACTTCTATGCATTTTCTTGGGGCTGAAAAACAACTTTCTTGAAAGCACTCACTTGGATCTCCGTGAAAGCAGTATGTCACACAGTTTAGAATACTAAGTAGAATACAGCTTTCATTCACTTCTATGTGTTTTCCCTGGGCTGAAATACTACCTTTTTGAAAGCACTCACTTGAAATGCTGCGAAAGCAGTATGTTACATGGTTTTGAAGACTAAGTTGAATACAGCTTTCTTTCTCTTCTATGTGTCTTCCCTGGGCTGAAAATGAACTTTTTTGAAAGCACTCCCTTGGAACTCTGTGAAAGGAATATGTTACACAGTTTTGAAAATGAATTAGAATACAGCTTTCATTCACTTTTATGCCTGATCCCTGGGCTGAAAAACAGCTATTGTCAAAACGCTCACTTAGATCTCTGAGAAAGCAGTATGTTACACAGTTTTGAAAGCAATATACAATTCAGCTTTCATTCACTTCTTTGTGTTTTCTGTGGGCTGAAAAACAACGTTTTTGAAAGCACTCACTTGGAACTCTACAAAACCAGTATGTTACACAGTTTGGAAAACTAAGTTAAATACAGCTTTCCTTCACGTCTCTGTGTTTTTCCTTGGCTGAAATTCAAGTTCTTGAAAGCACTCACTTGAAACTCTGTGAATGTAGCATTATACAGCTTTGAAAACTAAGTTGAAAACAGCTTTCATTCACATCTATTTGCTTACCCTTTGCTGGAAAACAACTTTTTGGGAGCACTCCTTGGAATTCTGCAAATGGAGTATGTAACACAGTTTTGAAAACGAAGTTGAATACGGCTTTCATTCACTTTTATGCATGTTCCCTGGGCTGAAAAGCAACTTTTGTCAAAGCACTCACTTGGAACTCTGCAAAAGCAGTATGTTACACAGTTTTGAAAACTAAGTAGAATACAGCTTTCATTCACTTGTATGCATTTTCCCTGGGCTGATAAACAAGATTTGACAAATCACTAACTTGGAAATCTGTGAAAGCAGTATGATACACAGTTTTGAAAACAATGTTGAAACCAGCTTTCATTCACTTCTATGTGTTTTCCCTGGGCTGAAAAACAACTTTTTTGAAAGAACTCACTTGGAACTCCAGAAAGCAGTATGTTACACAATTTTGAAAATTAAGTTGAGATCAGCTTTCCTTCACTTCTACATATTTTCCCAGTGCTGTAGAACAACTTTTTTGAAAGCACTGACTTGGAGCTCTGTGAAAGCAGTGTTACACAGTTTTGAAAACTAAGTTGAATACAGCTTTCGTTCACTTCTCTGTGTTTTCCCTTGGCTGAGAAACAACTTTTATGAAAGCAATCACTTGGATGTCTGCGAAAGCAGTACGTTACACAGTTTTGAAAACTAAGTTGAATACAGCTTTCCTTCACTTCTATGTGCTTTCCCTGGGCTGAAAAACAACTTTTTGGAAAACACTCACTTTGTACTCTGCTGAAGCTGTTTGGACACAGTTTAGAAAACTAAGTTGAGTACGGCCTTCATTAACTTCTATGTGTTTTCACTGGGCTGAAAAACAACTTTTTTGAAAGCATTCATTTGGAACTCTGTGAAAGCAATATGTTGCCCAGTTTTGAAAACTAATTTGAATACAGCTTTCATTCACTTCTATATGTTTTCACTGGGCTGAGAAACAAATTCTTTGAAATCTCTCACTTGGAACTCTGTGAAAGCAAAATGTTACACAGTTTTGAAACTAAGTTGAATACAGATTTCCTTCACTTGTATGTGTTTTCCCTGGGCTGAAAAACAATTTTTTTGAAAGCACCCACCTGCAACTCTGTGAAAGCAGTATGTCACACAGTTCAGAAAACTAAGTAGAATACAGCTTTCATTCCCATCTATGTGTTATCCCTGGGCTGAAAAACAACATTTGACAAAGTGCTCACTTGGATCTCTGTGAAAGGAGTATGTTACACCAGGTTTGAAAACAAAGTTGAATACAGCTTTCATTCACTTCTATGTATTTTCCGTGGGCTAAAAAACAACTTTTTTGAAAACACTCACTTGGTACTCTGCCGAAGCTCTATGTTACACAGTTTTGAAACTAAGTTGAATGCAGCTTTCCTTCACTTCTATGTGTTTTCCCTGGGCTGAAAAACAATTTTTTTGAAAACACCCACTTGCAACCCTGTGAAAGCAGTATGTAACACAGTTTTGAAAACTATGTTGAATACAGCTTTCATTCACTTCTGTGTGGTTTCCCTAGGTTGAAAAACAACCTTGTTGAAAGCATTCACTTGGAACTCTGTGAAAGCAGTATGTTACACAGTTTTGAAAACTAAGTTGAATACAGCATTCCTTCACTTCTATGTGTTTTCCCTGGGCTGAAAAACAACTTTTGTAAAAACACTCAATAGGAACCCTGCAAAAGCAGTATGTTACACAGATTGGAAAACTAACATGCATACAGGCTACATTCAGCTCCATCTGTTTTCCCTGGTGTGAAAAACAACTTTTTTGAAAGCACTCACTTGCATCACTGAGAAAGCAGTATGTTACACAGTTTTGAAAACTAAGTTGAATACAGCTTTCATTCACTTCAATGTGGTTTCACTGGGCTGAAAGCAACTTCTTTGAAATCGCTCACTTGGAACTCTGCGAATACAATATGTTACACAGTTTTGAATCTAAGTTGAACACAGCTTTCCTTCACTGCCATGTGTTTTTCCTGGGCTGAAAAACAATTTTTTGAAAGCACCCACTTGCAACTCTGTGAAAGCAGTATGTTATACAGTTTTGAAAACTATGTTGTATACAGCTTTCATTCACTTCTGTGTGGTTTCCCTAGGTTGAAAAACAACCGTTTTGAAAGCACTCACTTTGAACTCTGAGAAAGCAGTTTGTTTTACAGTTTTGTAAACTAAGTTGAAAACAGCTTTCATTCACTTCTATGTGTTTTGACTGGGCTGAAAACCAACTTTTGTCAAAGCACTCACTTGGAACTCTGCGAAAGCAGTATGTTACACAGTTTTGAAAACTAAGTTGAATACAGCATTCTTTCACTTCTATGTGTTTTCCCTGGGAGGAAAAACAACTTTTGACAAAGCACTCACCTGGATCTCTGTGAAAGCAGTATGTTACACAGTTTTCAAATCGAACTGGGATACAGATTTCATTCACTTCTAAGTGTTTTACCTGGGCTGAAAAACCACTTTTTCGAAAGCAATCACTTGGAATTCTGTGAAAGCAGTATGTTACATTGGTTTGAAAACTAAGTTGAATGCAGCTTTCATTCACATCTATGTGTTTCTGCTGAGCTGAAAAACAACTTTTTTGGAAACACTCTCCTGGAACTCTGCAAAAGAAGTATGTTACACAGATTTGAAAACTGAGTTGAATACAGCTTTCACTCTCTTCTGCGTGTTTTCTCTGTGCTGAAAAACAACTGTTTTTGAAAGTACTCACTTGGAAATCTGCGAAAGCAATATGTTACACAGTATTGAAAACTAAGTTGAATACCACTTTCATTCACTTCTATGAGTTTTCCCTGGGCTGAAAAGCAACTTTTTTGAAAGTGCTGACTTGGAACTCTGTGAAAGCAGTATGATAAACAGTTTTGAAAACTAAGTTGAATACAGCTGTCATTCACTTCTGTGTGTTTTCGCTGGGCTTTAAAACAGCTTTTGTCAAAACTCTCACTTGGAACTCTGCAAGAGCAGTTTCTTACAGTTTTGAAAAGTAAGTCCAACACAGCTTTCTTTCACTTGTATGTGTATTCCCTGGGCTGAGAAACAACTTTTTCGAAAGCACTCTCTTTGATCTCTGGGAAAGCAGTATACTACAGTGTTTTGAAATCTAAGTTGAATATACGTTTCACTCACTTCTCAGTGTTTTAAGTGGGCTGAAAAACAACTTTTTTGAAGGTACTCAATTGGAAATCTGTGAAAGCAGTATGTTACACACTTTCAAAAACTTATTTGAATAGAGCTTTCATTCACTTCTATGTGCTTTCCCTGGTCTGAAATCATCTTCTTTGAAAGCACTCTCTGGGAATTCTTTGAAAGCAGTATGTTACACAGTTTAGAAAACTAAGTTGAATACAGTTTTCATTCACTTCTATGTGTTTTCCCTGGTCTGAAAAACAACTTTTTTCAAAGCAATCTCTTGGAACTCTTCAAAAGCAACATGTTACACTGCTTTGAAAACAAAGTTGAATACAGCATTCCTTCACGTCTATGTGTTTCCTCAAGGCTGAAAAACAAGTTTTTTGGAAGTACTCACCTGGAATTCTGCAAAAGAAGTATGTTACACACTTTTGAAAACTAAAATGTATGCAGCTTTCATTCACTTCTATGTGTTTTCCCTGGGCAGAAAAATAACTTTTTTGAAAGCAATCTCTTGGAACTCTGCGAAAGCAGTATGTTAAACAGTTTTGAAAACTAATTTGAATACAGCTTTCATTGACTTCTATGTGTTTTCTCAGGGCTGAAAAACATCTTTTGTCAAAGCTCTTAAATGGAACCCTGTGAAAGCAGTATTTGCACAGTTTTGAAAACCAAGTTTAATAGAACTTTCATTCACTTCTATGTGTTTCCCCTATGCTGAAAATCAATTTTTTTGAAAGCACTCACTTGGAACACTGAGAAAGCAGTATGTTACACAGTTTTGAAAACTTAGTTGTATACAGCTTTCATTCACTTCTATCTGCTTCCCTGGGCTGAAAAACAAGTTTTTTCAAAGCACTATCTTGGAACTCTGCAAAAGCAGTATGTTACAGAGTTTTGAAAACTTAGCTGAATGCAGTTTTCATTCACTTATATGTGTTTTCCCTGGGCTGAAAAACAACTTTTTGAAAGCACTCACTTCGAACCTTGCAAAAGCTGTATGTTACACAGTTTTGAACATTAAGTTGAATACAGGTTTCATTCACTTGTAAATGTTTTCCCTGGGCTGAGATTAAACTTTTGTGAAAGCACTCATCTGGAACCCTGCAAAAGCAGTATGATACACAGTTTTGAAAACTAATTTGAATACAGCTTTCATTCCCTTCTATGTGCTTTCCCTGGGCTGAAAAACAGCTTTTGTCAGAGCACTCACTTGGAATTCTGTGAAAACAGTATGGTACACAGTTTTGAAAACTAAGTTGAATACAGCTTTCATTTACTTGTATGTGGTTTCCCTTGGGTGAAAGACAACTTTCTTGAGATCATCAATTGGAACTCTGTGAAAGCAGTATGTTACACAGTTTTGGAAACTCAGTTGAATACAGCTTCCATTCACTTCTATGTGTCTTCCCTGGGCTGAAACAAAACTTTTTTGAAAGCACTCACTTGAATCACTACAAAAGCAGTATGTTACACAGTTTTGAAGACTAACTTAAATAAATATTTCATTCCCTTCTATGTGTTTTCAGTGGGCTGAAAAACAACTTTTTTGAAAGCACTCAGTTGGAACTCTGCAAAAGCAGTATGTTACACAGTTTTGAAAATGAAGATGAATACACCTTTCATTCTGTTCTATGTGTTTTCCCTGGAATGCAAAAATCTTTTTTGAAAGATCTGACTTGGAACTCTGTGAAATCATTATGTTACACAGTTTTGAAAACCAAGTTGAATAGAGCTTCATACACTTCTATTTGTTTTCCCTTGGCTGAAACACATCTTTTTTGAAAGCGCTCACCTGGAACTGTGTGAAAGCAGTATGTTACACTGTTTTGAAAACTATGTTGAATACAGCTTTTATTCATTTCTATATGTTTTCTCAGGGCTGTAAAACAACTTTTTTGAGACAAGTCACTTGGAACTCTGTAAAAGCAGTATGTTACACAGTTTTGAAAACTTAGTTGAATACAGCTTTCATTCACTACTTTGTGTTTTCCCAGGGATTAAATAATCTTTTGTCAAAGAACTCACTTGGAACTCTGTGAAAGCAGTATGTTACACAGTTTTCAAAACTCAGTTGAAAACCACTTTCATTAACTTCTATGTTTTTTGCCTAGGCTGAAAAACAGCTTTTTTGGAAGCACTCAATTGGAACTATGTGAAAGATGTATGATGCACAGTTTTGAAAACTAAGTGGAATACAGCTTTCATTCACTTCTGCAAGTTTCTCTGGGTTGAAAAACAACTTTTTTAAAACATTCCCTTGGAAATCTGCAAAAACATTGTCTTACACAGTTTTGAAAACTAAGTTGAGCACAGCTTTCATTAAATTATATGTGATTTCCCTGGGCTGAAAAACAACTTTTTTGAAAGCACTCACTTTGAACTCTGTCAAAGCAGTATGTTTCATAGTTTTGAAAACTCATTTGCATTCAGCTTTCATTCACTTCTATGTGTTTTCCCTGGGCTGAAAAACAGCTTTTCTGAAAGCAGTCACTTTGAACACTGGGAAAGCAGTATATTATACCGTTCTGAATACTAAGTTGAATACAGATTTCATTCACTTCTATGTGATTTACCTGGGCTGAAAAACACCTTTTTTGAAAGCAGTCACTTGGAAATCTGCTATACAGGTATGTTACACACTTCTGAAAACTTAGATGAATACATCTTTCATTCAATTCTATGTGATTTCCCTGGGCTGGAAAGCAACATTTTGAAAGCAGTCACTTGGAAAGTTGTGAAAGCAGTATCTTTCACAGTTCTGATAACTAAGTATAATACAGATTTCACTCACTTCTAAGTGTTTTTCCTGGGCTGAGAAACAACTTTTTTGAAAGCAGTCACTTGGAACTCTGCGAAAGCAGAATGATAAACAGTACTGAAAACTGAGATGAATACAGAATTCCTTGACTTCTATGTGTTTTCAGTGGGCTGAAAAATGACATTTTTGAAAGCAGTCACTTGGAACTCTACGAAAGCACTATGGTACACAATTCTGGAAACTAAGTTGTATACAGCTTTCATTCACTTCTATGTGTTTTCACTTGGCTGAAAAAGAACTTTATTGCAAGCAGTCACTTGGAACTCTGTGAAAGCAGTAACATACACAGTTCTGAAAACTAAGTTGAATGCACGTTTCATTGTTTTCTAAGAGTTTTCCCTGGGCTGAAAACAAATTTTTTGGAAGCAGTTATTTGAAACTCTGTGAAAGCCACATGTTACTCATTTCTGAAAACTAAGTTGAATAGAGCATTCATTCACTTCTATGTGTTTTCCTTGGGCTGAGAAACAACTTTTTTGAAAGCAGTCACTTGGAACTCTGTGAAAGCAGTATGTTACACAGTTCTGAAAACTAAGTTGAATACATGTTTCCTTGCCTTCTTGGTGTTTTCAGTGGTCTGAAAAGCAACTGTTTTGAAAGTAGTCACTTGGAAATCTGTGATAGAGGTATGTCACAGAATTCAGAAAACTAAGTTGACTACAGCTTTCATTCACTTCTATGTGATTTCCCTGGGCTGAAGCACAACTTTTTTGAAAGCAGTCACTTGGAACTCTGCGAAAGCAGTATGTTACACAGTTCTGAAAACTAAGTTGAATACAACTTTCTTTCACTTCTATGTGTTTTCCCTGTGATGAAAAACAGCTTTCTTGAAAGCAGTCACTTGGAACTCTGAGAAAGCCATATTGGACACAGATTGGAAAACTAAGTTGTATACACCTTTAAATCACTTCTATGTGTTTTTCCTGGGCTGAAAAGCAACTTTTTTTTAAGCAGTCCCTTGGAAATCTGCAAAAGCTGTTTGTTACACAGTTCTGAAAACTAAGTTGAATACAGTTTTCCTTGAATCATTATGTGTTTTCCCTATGCTGAAAAAAAACCTTTTTTGAAAGCAGTCACATGGAACTCTGCGAAAGCAATATGTTGCACAGTTCTGAAAACTAAGTTGCACACAGCCTTCATTCACTTCTTTGTGTTTTCCCTGGGCTGAAGCACAACTTTTTTGAAAGCAGTCACTTGGAACTCTGCGAAAGCAGTATGTTACACAGTTCTGAAAACTAAGTTCAATACAGCTTTCATTGACTTCTATGTGTCTTCCTGGGCTGAAAAACAACTTTTTTGAAAGCAGTCACGTGGGAGTCTGCGAAAGCAGTATGTTACACAGTTCTGAAAACTAAGTTCAATACAGCTTTCATTGACTTCTATGTGTCTTCCCTGGACTCAAAAACAACTTTTTTGAAAGCAGTCACGTGGGAGTCTGCGAAAGCAGTATGTTACACAGTTCTGAAAACTAAGTTCAATACAGCTTTCATTGACTTCTATGTGTTTTACCAGCTCTGAAAAATAACTTTTTTGAAAGCAGTCGCATGGAACTCTGCAAAAGCAGTATATTCTGCAGTTCTGGAAACTATGTTGAAAACAGTTTTCATTGACTTCTATGTGTTATCCGTGGGCTGAAAACCAACTTTTTTAAGGTACTCACTTGGAGCTCTGCGAAAGCAGCATGTCACACAGTTCTGAAAACTAAGCTGAATTCAGCCTTCATTCACTTCTTTGTGTTTTCCCTTGGCAGAAAAACAACTTTTTTGGAAGTAGTCACTTGAGATTCAGTGTAACCAGTATGTTACACAGTTCTGAAACCTAAGTTGAATACAGCTTTCATTGACTTCTATGCAATTTCCCTGGGCTGAAAAACAACTTTTTTGAAATCAGCCTCTTGGAAATTTATGAAAGCGATATGTTACAAAGTTCTGAAAACAAAGTTGAATTGAGATTTCCTTCACTTCTATGTGTTTTCCCTGGGCTGAGAAACATCTTTTTTGAAAGGAGTCAATTGGAATTCTGCAAAAGCATAACGTTATACACTACAGAAAACTGAGTTGAATACAGTTTTCCTTGACTTGTATGTGTTTTTACTGGGTTTAAAAACAACATTTTTGAAAGCAGTTACTTGGAAATTTGCAAAAGCAGTATGGTCCACAGTTCTGAAAACTAAGTTGAATACAACTTCCATTGACTTCTAGGTGATTTACCTGTGCTTAAAAACAACTTTTTTGAAAAGAGTCACTTGGAACTCTGCGAAAGCAGTATGTTGCACAGTTCTAAAATCTTACTTTAATACAGCTTTCATTGACTTATTTGTGTTTTCCCTGGGCTGAAAAACAATTTTTGGAAAGCAGTCACTTGTAACTCTGCAAAAGCACTATGTTACCCAGTTCTGAAAGCAAAGTTGAATAAAGCTTTTATTGACTTCTATCTGTTTTCCCTGGGCTGAAAAACAACTTTTTTGAAATCAGTCACTTGAAACTCTTCGAAAGCAACATGTAACAATGTTCAAAAAGCTAAGTTGAATGCAGCTTTCATAGACTTCTATCTGTTTTCTCTCCACTGAAAAACAACTTTTTTGGAAGGAGACTCTTGGAACACTGTGAAAGCACTATGTTACACAGTTCTGAAGACTAAGTTGAATACAGCTTTCATTGACTTCTCAGTGTTTTCCCTAGGCTGAAATCAACTTTTTGAAAGCAGTTACTTAAAACTCTGTGAAAACAGCATGTTACTCAGTTCCGAAAACTAAGTTGAATACAGCTTTCATTCACTACTATGTGTTTTCCTTGGGCTTAGAAACAACTTTTTGGAAAGCAGTCACTTGGAACTCTGCGAAAGCAGTATGTTACAGTGTGCTCAAAACTCAGTTGAATACAGCTTTCTTTGACTTCTAAGTGTTGTTACACATATCTGAAATCTAAGTTGAATACAGCTTTCATTGACTTCTATGTGTCTTCCATGGCCTGAAAAACATTTTTTTTTGAAAGCAATCCCTTGGAAATCTGCAAAAGAGGTATGTTACGCAGTTCTGAAAACTAAGTTGAATACAGCTTACTTTGACTTCTATGTGTTTTCCCTGGGCTGAAAAACAACATTTTTGAAACCACTCACTTGGAACTATGCAAAAGCAGTATGGTACACAGCTCTGAAAGCTAAGTTGAATACAGGTTTCATTCACCTCTATGTGCTCTCCCTGGGCAGAAAAGCAACTTTTTTTTAAGGAAGTCACTTGGAACTCTGCAAGAGCAGTATGCTACACAGTTCTGAAATTTTAGATGGTTACTGCTTTCATTGACCTCTATGTGCTTTCCCTGGGATAAAAACAACTTTTTTAAAAGCAGTCCCTTGGAACTCTGTGAAAGCAGTATGTTACCCAGTTCTGAAAATGAAGCTGAATACAGCTTTCATTGTCTTATAGGTGTTTTCCCTGGGTGAAAAACACGTTTTTGAAAGGAGTCACTTGTAACTCTGCGAAAGCAGTATGTTACACAGTTCTGAAAACTAAGTTGAATACAGCTTTCATTGACTTCTATCTGTCTTCCCTAGGCTGAAAAACAACTTTTTTGAAAGCAGTCACTTGGAAATCTGCAAAAGCAGTATGTTACAGAATTCTGAAAACTAAGTTGAATGCAGTTTTCACTGACTTCTATGTGTTTTCCTTGCACTGAACAACAACTTTTTGAAAGCAGTCACTTTGAACTCTGCTAAAGCTGTATGTTACACAGTTCTGAAAACTAAGAGGAATACGGCTTTTATACACTTCCATGTGTATTCCCTGGTCTGAAAAACAACTTTTTTGAAAGCAGTCCCTTGGAACCCTGTGATAGCAGTATTTTTCACAGTTCTGAAAACTAAGTGGAATACAGCTTTTGTTGACTTCTATGAGTTCTACTGGGCTAAAAAAAAACTTTTTTGATAGCAGTCACTTCAAACTCTGCGAAAGCAGTATGTTCCACTGTTCTGAAAACTAACTTGAATACATCTTACATTGAATTCTATGTGTTTTCTGTGCACTGAAAGCCAACTTTTTTAAGGCAATTCACTTGGAACTCTGTGAAAGTAGTATGTCACACAGTTCAGAGACTAAGCTTAATTCAGGTTTCATTCACTTCTTCGTGTTTTCCGTAGGCTGAAATACATGTTTTTTGAAAGCAGTCACTTGGAATTTGGCATAAGCATTACGTTATACAGTTCTGAAAAGTAAGTTGAATAAAACTTTCATTCACTTCCATGTGTTATCCATGGGCTGAAAACCAACTTTTTTAAGGCAGTCACTTGGAACTAGCAAAAGCAGTATGTCACCCAGTTCTGAAAACTAAGTTGAATTCAGCTTTCATTCAATTGTTTGTGTTTTCCCTTGGATGAAAAACAACTTTTTTGAAAGCAGTCACTTGGAACTCTGCGAAAGGTTTATGTCACAAAGTTCTGAAAACTAAGTTGAATACAGCTTTCATTGACTTCTATTTGTTTTCCCTGGGCTGAAAAACAACTTTTTTTGAAAGAAGTCACTTGGAATTCTGTGAAAGAAGTATGTTACACAGTTCTGAAAACTAAGTTAAATGCAACTTTCAATGACTTTTTTGTGTTTTCCCTGGGCTGAAAAACAGCTTCTGTGAAAGCAGTCACATGGAACTCTGCAAAAGCAGTATTTTCCGCAGTTCTGAAAACTAAGTTGAATTCAGCTTTCATTGATCTATGTGTTATCCATGGGGTGAAAACCAACTTTTTTAAGGCACTCACTTCGAACTCTGTGAAAGCAGCATGTCACACAGTTCTGAATACTAAGTTGAATACAGCTTTCATTCACTTCTATGTGTTTTCCATGTGCTGAAAAACAACTTTTTTGAAAGCAGTCACTTGGAAATTTGTGAAAGCAGTATGTCACACAGTTCTGAAAACTAAGTTGAATACAGGTATCATTGACCTCAATGAGTTTTCCCTGGGCTGAAAAACACATTTTTAGAAAGCAGTCACTTGGAACTCTGTGAAAGCAGTATGTTACACACTTCTGAAAACTAAGATGGTTGCAGGTTTCAGTGAATTGTTTGTGTTTACCCTGGGTGGAAAAACACCTTTTTTGAAAGCAGTCCCTTGGAACTCTGTAAAAGCAGTATGTTACACAGTTCTGAAATCTAAGTAGAATACGGCTTTCATTTACCTCTATATGTTTTCTCTGGGGTGAAAAACAACATTTTTGAAAGCAGTGAATTGGAAATCTGTGGAAGCAGTATGGTTCACGGTTCTGAAAAATAGGTTGAATACATCTTTCATTCACATCTATGTGTTCTCCCTGGGCTGAAAAGCAACTTTTTTAAAAGCAGTCACTTGGAACACTGCGAGAGTAGTATGTTACATAGTTCGGAAAACAAAGACGTTTATAGTTTTCATTGACTTTTATTTGATTTCCCTGGGAGAAAAACAACTTTTTGGAAAGTAGTCAGTTGGAACTCTGCGAAAGAAGTATGTTACACTGTTCTGAAAATGAAGTTGAATACAGCTTTCATTGACTTCTGCATGTTTTCCCTGGGCTGAAAATCACCTTTTTTGAAAGCAGGCACTTGGATCCCTGTGAAAGCAGTATGTTACACTGTTCTGAAATCTAAGTTGCACACAGCTTTCATTGACTTTTATATGTTTTCCCTGGGCTATAAAAAACTTTATTGAAAGCAATCACTTGGAAATCTTCGAAAGCAGTATGTTACAGAGTTCTGAAAACTATGTTGAATACAGCTTTCATTGAATTCTATGTGTTTTCCCTGGGCAGAAAAACAACTTTTTTGAAAGCAGTCACTTGGAACACTGTATAAGTATTATGTTACACAGTTCTGAAAACTAAGTTGAATACAGCTTTCATTCACTACCATGTGTGTTCCCTGGGCTGTAAATCTACTTTTTTATAACAGTCACTTGGAACTCTGTGAAAGCAGTATGTTATACAGCTCTGAATACTAAGTTGAATACAGCTTTCATTCACATCTGTGGGTTTTCCCTGGGCTGAAAAACCACATTTTTGAAAGCAGTCACTTGGAAGTCTGTGAAACCATTATGTTAGACAGTTCTGAAAACTAAGTAGAATACACCATTCATTGACATCTCTATGTGTTCCCTGGCTGAAGAACAATTTTTTGAAAGCAGTCACTTGGTACAGTGCATAAGCATTATGTGACACAGTTCTGAAAACTAAGAGGAATGCAGTTTTCATTCACTTCCATGTGTTTTCCCTGGGCTGAAAAACAGCTTTTTTGAAATCATTCCCTTGGAACCCTGTGATGGTGGTATTTTTCACAGTTCTGAAAACTAAGTTGAATACAGCTTTCATTGACTTGTATGAGTTTTCCTGGGCTGAAAAAACACTTTTTTGAAAGCAGTCACTTCGAAATCTGAGAAAGCAGTATGTTACACTGTTCTGAAAATTAAGTTGAATACAGCTTTCATTCACTTCTATGTGTTTTCCCTGGGCTGAAAAACACCTTTTTTGAAAGCAGTCACTTGGAAATCTGCAGAAGAATTATGTTACACGGTTCTGAAAATTAAAATGTATACAGGTTTCTTTCACTTCTATGTGATTTCCCTGGGCTCAAAAGCAAGATATTGTAAGCAGTCTCCTGGGACTCTGTGAAAACTGCATGTAAAACAGTTTTGAAAACTGAGTAGAATTCAGCTTTCTTTCACTTCTATGCATTTTCCCTGTGCTGAAAAAGAACTTTTTTGACACCCATCACTTGGAAATCTGCAAAAGCAGTATGGACCAGAGTTATGAATACTAAGTTGAATACAGCTTTCATTGACTTATATGTGTTTTCGCCGGGATGAAAAACACCTTTTTTGAAAGCAGTCACTTGGAACACTTCAAATGCGACATGTTACACAGTTCCAAAAACTAAGTCAAAAATAGCTTTCATTCACTTCTATTTGTTTTCCTTGGGCTGAAAAACAACTTTTTTGAAAGCAGTAACTTGTAACTCTGTGAAAGCAGTATGTTCCGCAGTTCTGAATACTAAGCTGAATACATATTTCATTGAATTCTATGTGTTGTCCATGGGAGGAAAACCAACTTTTTTAAGGCAGTCACTTGGAACTCTGTGAAAGCATTATGTCCCACAGTTCAGAGACTAAGCTTTCATTCACTTCTGTGTGTTATCCATGGGCTGAAAACCAACTTTTTTAAGGCAGTCACTTGGAACTCCATGAAAGCAGTGTGTCACATGGTTCTGAAAACTAAGTTGAATTCAGCTTTCATCCACTTCTTTGTGTTTTCCCTTGGCTGAAAAACATCTTTTTCAAAAGCAGTCACTTTGAACTTGGCGTAAGCATTATGTTACACAGTTCTGAATACTAAGTTGAATACAACTTTCATTCACTTCTATGTGTTTTCCTGGGGATGAAAAACAACTTTTTTGAAAACAGTCACTTGGAATTCTGTGGAAGAAGTATGTTACACACTTCTGAAAACTATGTTGCATACAGTTGTCATTGACTTCTAAGTGTTTTCCCTGGACTGAAAACAACTTTATTGAAAGAAGTCACTTGGAACCCTTTGAATGCGGTATGTTACACAGTTCCAAAAACTAAGTTGAATACAGCTTTCATTCACTTCTATTTGTTTTCCATGGGCTGAAAACCAACTTTTTGAAAGCAGGCACTTGGAACTCTGCGAAAGCAGTATGTTACACAGTACTGAAAACAGAGAGGAATACATCATTCCTTGACTTCTATGTGTTTCCACTGGGCTGAAAAGCAACTTTTATGAAAGCAGTCACTTGGAACTCTGCGAAAGCCATATGTTCAACAGTTATGAAAACCAATTTGAATATAGATATCATTCATTTCTGTGTCTTTTCCCTGGCCTGAAAAACAACTTTTTTGAAAGCAGTCCCTTGGAACCCTGTGAAAGCAGTATGTTAAACAGTTCTGAAACCTATGTTGAATTAGGCTTTCATTCACTTCTATGTGTCTTCACTGGGCTGAAAAACAACTTTTTAGAAAGCAGTCACTTGGAATCCTGTGAAGGCAGTATGTTACACAGTTCTGAAAGGTAAGCCCAATACAGCTGATATAGACTTCTATGTGTTATGCCTGGCTGAAAAGCAACTTTTTTAAAGCAGCCACTTGCAACCCTGTGAAAGCAGTATGTTACACAGTTCTGAAAACTAAGTTGAATACAGCTTTCATTCACTTCTGTGTGTTTTCCCTGGGATGAAAAACAACTTTTTTGAAAGCAGCCTCTTGGAAATTTATGAAAGCTGTATGTTACAAAGTTCTGAAAACAAAATTAACTTGAGATTTCAGTCACTTCTATGTGATTTCCCTGGGCTGAGAAACATCTTTTTTGAAAGCAGTCAGTTGGAATGCCACAAAAGCATTATGTCACACAGTACTGAAAACTGAGTTGAATACAGTTTTCCTTGGCATCTATGTGTTTTTACTGGGTTTAAAAACAACACTTTTGAAAGCAGTCACTTGTAACTCTGCGAAAGCAGTATGGTCCACAGCTCTGAAAACTAAGTTGAACACAGCTTTCATTCACTTCCATGTGTTTTCCCTGGGATGAAAAACACCTTTTTTGAAAGGAGTCACTTTGAGACCTGCGAGAGCAGTGTGATACAGAGTTCATAAATCTAAGTTGAATACAGATTTCATTCAGTTCTTTGGTTTTCCCTGGGCTGAATAAAAACTTTTTTGAAAGCAGTCACTTCAAACACTGCGAAAGCAGTATGTTACACAGTTTGGAATACTAAGTTGAATACACCTATCATTCACTTCTGTGTGTTTTCCCTGGGCTGAAAAACAACTTTTTTGAAAGCAGTCACTTGGAACTCTGTGAAAGCAGTATGGTCCACAGCTCTGAAAACTAAGTTGAATACAGGTTTCATTGACTTCTATGTGTTTTCCATAGGGTGAAAAAAAAACTTTTTTGAAAGCAGTCACATGGAACTCTGTGAAAGCAGTATGTTACACAGTTCTGAAAACAAAACTGAACACAGCTTTCATTCACTTTTTTGTGCTTTCCCTGGGCTGAAGCACAACTTTTTTGAAAACAGTCACTTGGAACTCTGTGAAAGCAGTATGTTACACAGTTTTAAAAACTAACTTGTATGCAGCACTCATTCATTTCTATGTGTTTTCCCTCGGCTGAAAAAGAACTTTATTGAAAGCAGTCACTTGCAAATCTCCAAAAGCAGTATGTAACACAGTTCTGAAAACTAAATTGAATACAGTTTTCATTCACTTCCATGCATTTTCACTGAGCTGAAAAACAATTTTTTTGAAAGAATTCCCTTGGAAGCCTGCGAAAGCAGTATGTTACACAGTTCTGAAAACTAAGTTGAATACATCTTTCATTGACTTCTATGTGCTATCCGTGGGCTGAAAACAAACTTTTTCAAGGTACTCACTTGGAACTCTGTGAAAGGAGCATGTCCCCAGTTCTGAAAACTAAGTTGAATGCAGCTGTAACACGGACTTCTCTGTGTTTTCCCTGGGATGAAAAACACCTTTTTTAAAGCCGTCACTTGAAAGTCTGTGAAAGCTGCATGTCACACAGTTCTGAATACAGGGATGAATACAGCCTTCATTCACTTCTGTGTGTTTTCCCTCGTCTGAGAAACATCTTTTTTGAAAGCACTCACTTGGAACTCTGCGAAAGAAGTATGTTACACAGTTCTGAAAACTAAGTTGAATACAGCATTCATCGACTTCTATGTGTTTTCCCTGGGCCGAAAAACAACTTTTTTAAAAACATTCACTTGGAAATCTGTGAAAGCAGTATGGTACACAGTTCTGAAACTAAGTTGTATACACCTTTCATTGACTTCCATGTGTTTTAACTGTGCTGAGGAACAACTTTTTTGAAAGCAGTCCTTGGAACTCTGTGAAAGCAGTATGTTACACACTTCTGAATATTATGTTGAATACAGATTTCTTTCACTTCTATGTGTTTTCCCCTGGCTGAACAGCAACTTTTGTGAAAGCAGTCACTTGGAACTCTGGCAAGCAGTATGTTACACACTTCTGAAAACTAAGTTGAATACATCTTTCATTGACTTCAATGTGTTTTCCCTGGGCTGAAAAAGAACTTTTTTGAAAGCAGTCACTTGGAATTCTGCGAAAGCTGTATGTTACACAGTTCTGAAATCTAAGTTGAATACAGTTTTCATTCACTTCTATGTGTTTTCTCTGCTCTGAAAAACAACTTTTTTGAAAGGAGACTCTTGGAACTCTGCAAAAGCAGCATGTTACAGAATTCTGAAAACTAAGTTTAATACAGCTTTCATTGACTTCACTGTGTTTTCCTTGGGATGATAAACAACTTTTGAAAGCAGTCACTTACCACTCTGTGAAAGCTGTATGTTACACAGTTCCTAAACTAAGTTAAATAAAGCTTTCTTTGACTTCTATATGTTTTCCATGGGCTGAAAAACAGCTTTTATGAAAGCAGTCACTTGGATCTCTTCAAAAGCAGTATGTTACACAGTTCTGAAAACTAAGTTGCATACAGCTTTCATTCACTTCTAGGTTTGTTCCCTGGCTGAAAAACAAGTTTTCTGAAAGCAGTCCCTTGAAACTCTGTGAAAGCTGTATGTTACACAGTTCTGAAATCTAAGTTGAATACAGTTTTCATTCACTTCTATGTGTTTTCTCTGCTCTGAAAAACAACTTTTTTGAAAGGAGACTCTTGGAACTCTGAAAAAGCAGCATGTTACAGAGTTCTGAAAACTAAGTTTAATACAGCTTTCATTGACTTCACTGTGTTTTCCCTGGGCTGAAAAACACCTTTCTTGAAAGCATTCACTTGGAACTCTGCGAAAGCAGTATGTTACACAGTTCTGAAAACTAAGTTGAATACATCTTTCATTGACTTCTATGTGTTTTCCCTGGGCTGAAAAATAACTCTTTTGAAAGCAGTCACTTGGAACTCTGCAAAAGCTGTATGTTACAGAGTTCTGAAATCTTAGATGAATACAGCTTTCATTCACTTCTATGTGTTTTCCCTGCTCTGAAAAACAATTTTCTTGAAAGCAGTCACTTGTAACTCTGTGAAAGATGTATTTTACACAGTTCAGAAAACTATGTTGAATACAGCTTTCATTCACCTCTATGTGTTTTCCCCTCTGTGAAAAGCCAGTTTTTCGAAAGCAGTCACTTGGAACTCTGAACAAGCAGTATGTTACACAGTTGTGAAAACTAAGTTGAATACATCTTTCATTGGCTTCTTTGTGTTTTTCCTGGGCAGAAAAAGAACTTTTTTGAAAGCAGTCACTTGGAAATCTGCATAAGCAGTATGGTACACAATTCTGAAAACTAAGTTGTATACGTCTTTCATTGACTTCTACGTGTTTTCTCTGTGCTGAAAAACAACTTTTTTGTAAGCAGTCACTTGGAACTCTGCGAAAGCTGTATGTTACACAGTTCTGAAATCTAAGTTGAATACAGCTTTCATTCACTTCTATGTCTTTTTCCCGTTCTGAAAAGCATCTTTTTTGAAAGCAGTCACTTGGAAATCTACGAAAGCAGTATGATACACAGTTCTGAAAACTAAGCTGAATACAGCTTTCATTGACTTCTCTGTGTTTTCCCTGGGATGAAAAACAACTTTTTTGAAAGCCGTCACTTGGAACTCTGTGAAAGCTGTATGTTACACAGCTCGGGAAACTAAGGTGTATACAGCTTTCTTTGACTGCTATGTGTTTTCCCTGGGCTGAAATACAACTTTTATGAAAGCAGTCACTTGGAACTCTTGAAATACAACTTTTATGAAAGCAGTCACTTGGAACTCTTCAAAAGCAGTATGTTACACAGTTCTAAAAACTAAGTTGCATACAGATTTCATTCACTTCTAGGTGTTTCCCCTGAGCTGAAAAATAAGTTTTTTCAAAGCAGACCCTTGGAACTGTGCAAAAACAGTATGTTACACAGATCTGAAAACTAAGTTGTATACAGCTTTCATTGACATCCATGTGTTTTCCCTGTGCTGAAAAGCAACTTTGTTGAAAACAGTCACAGGGAACTCTGCAATAGCAATATGGTACACAGCTCAGAATACTAAGAGGAATACAGCTTTCATTCACATCTAGGTGTATTCTCTGGGCTGAAAAACAATTTTTTTGAAAGCAGTCCTTGGACCTCTGCAAAAGCAGTATGTAACACACTTCTGAAAACTATGTTGAATACAGCTTTCATTCACTTCTATGTGTTTTCCTGGGGCTGAAAAACAACTTTTTTGAAAGCAGACACTTGGAATTCTGCAAAAGCTGTATGTTACACAGTTCTGAAATCTAAGTTGAATACAGTTTTCATTCACTTCTATGTGTTTTCTCTGCTCTGAAAAACAACTTTTTTTGAAAGGAGACTCTTGGAACTCAGCAAAAGCAGTATATTACAGAGTTCTGAAAACTAAGTTTAATACAGCTTTCATTGACTTCACTTTGTTTTCCCTGGGATGATAAACAACTTTTGAAAGCAGTCACTTACCACTCTGTGAAAGCTGTATGTTACACAGTTCCTAAACTAAGTTGAATAAAGCTTTCTTTGACTTCTATATGTTTTCCATGGGCTGAAAAACAGCTTTTATGAAAGCAGTCGCTTGGATCTCTTCAAAAGCAGTATGTTACACAGTTCTGAAAACTAAGTTGCATACAGCTTTCATTCACTTCTAGGTCTGTTCCCTGGCTGAAAAACAAGTTTTTTGAAAGCAGTCCCTTGAAACTCTGTGAAAGCAGTATGTTACACACTTCTGAAAACTAAGTTGAATACAGCGTTCATTCACTTCCATGTGTTTTTCCTGGTGTGAAAAACAAATTTTTGAAAGCAGTCACTTGGAATTCTGCGAAAGCAGTATGTTACACAGTTCTGACATCTAAGTTGAATGCAGCTTTCATTGACTTTTCTGTGTTTTCCCTGGGATGAAAAACACTTTTTTGAAAGCCATCACTTGGAACTCTGTGAAAGCTGCATTTTACACAGTTCTGAAAACAGTGATGCATACAGCATTCATTCACATATATGTATTTTCCCTTGGCTGACTAAGAACGTTTTTGAAAGCAGACACTTGGAAATCTGTGAAAGCAGTATGATACACAGTTTGAAAACTAAGTTGAATACAGGTTAGATTCAGTTCTATCTAATTTCCCTGGGCTGATAAAATAACTTTTCTGAAAGCAGTCCCTTGGAACTCTGTGAAAGCTCTTTGTACACAGTTCTGAAAACTAAATTGTATACAGCTTTCACTCACTTGTATGTCTTGACCCCTGACTGAAAAGCAAATTTGAAAGCAGGCACTTGGAATTCTGACAAGCATTATGTTACACAGTTCTGAAATCTAAGTTGATTACAGTTTGCCTTGAATTCTATGTGTTTTTCCTGGGCAATAAAACAACTGTTTTTGAAAGCAGTCACTTGGAAATCTACAAAAGCAGTATATTATACAGTTCTGAAAACTAAGTTTAAAACAGCTTTCATTGACGTCTATGTGTTTACCCTTTGCAGAAAAAACCTTTTCTGAAAGCGGTCACTTGGAACTCTGCGAAAGTAGTAAGTTACAAAGTTCTGAAAACTAAGTTGAACACAGATTTCATTGACTTCTATTATTTTCCCTGGGCTGAGAAACAACTTTTTTGAAAGCATTCACATGGAACTCTTCAAAAGCAGTATGTTACACAATTCGGAAAACAAAGTAGAATACAGCTTTCATTGACTTCTATGTGTTTTCCCTGGGCTGAAAAACACCTTTCTTGAAAGCATTCACTTGGAACTCTGCGAAAGCAGTATGTTACACAGTTCTGAAAACTAAGTTGAATACATCTTTCATTGACTTCTATGTGTTTTCCCTGGGCTGAAAAATAACTCTTTTGAAAGCAGTCACTTGGAACTCTGCAAAAGCTGTATGTTACAGAGTTCTGAAATCTTAGATGAATACAGCTTTCATTCACTTCTATGTGTTTTCCCTGCTCTGAAAAACAATTTTCTTGAAAGCAGTCACTTGCAACTCTGTGAAAGATGTATTTTACACAGTTCGGAAAACTATGTTGAATACAGCTTTCATTCACCTCTATGTGTTTTCCCCTGTGTGAAAAGTCAGTTTTTCGAAAGCACTCACTTGGAACTCTGAACAAGCAGTATGTTACACAGTTTTGAAAACTAAGTTTAATACAGCTTTCATTAACTTCTATGTGTTTTCTCTGGGCTGAAAAACAACTTTTGTGAAAGCAGTCACTTGGAACCCAGCGAAAGCAGTATGTTACACAGTTTTGAAAATTAAGTTGAATACACATTGCAGTCACTTCTATGTGTTTTCCCTCAGCTGAAAAACAACTTTTTTGAAAGCACTCACTTTGAACTCTGCGAAAGCAGTGTGTTACACACTTTTGAAAACTAAGCTGAAGACAGCTTTCATTCATTTATATGGGTTGTCCCTGGGCTGAAAATCAACTTTTTTGAAAGCACTCACTTGGAAATATGCAAAAGCTGTATGTTGCACTGTTTTGAAAACTAAGTTGAATACAGCTTTCATTCACTTCTATTTGTTTTCTTTTGGTTGAAAATCAACTTTTGTCAATGCACTCACTTGGAACTCTGTGAAAGCAGAATTTTACACAGTTTTGAAAACTAAGTTGAATACTGTTTTCAGTCACTTCTATGTGTTTTCCCTGGGTTGAAAAACAACTTTTTTCAAAGCTGGCACTTGGAACTCTGCGAAATGTGTATGTTACACTGTTTCAAAAACTGAGTTCAATGCAGCTTTCTTTAGCTTCTGTTTGTTTCTCCTTGGCTGAAACACAACTTTTTGGAAAGGGCTCACTTGGAACTCTCAGAAAGCAGTATGTTGCTCAGTTTTGAAAAGTATGTTCATTACAGCTTTCACTCACTTCTAAGTTTTTTCCGTTGGCTGAAAGTCACCTTTTTTGAAATCACCTATTTCAAACTCTGTGAAAGCAGTATGCTACACAGTTTTTAATATTAAGATGAATACCGCTTTCATTCTCTTCATCATATTTTCCTTGGGCTGATAATCAGCTATTGCCAAAGCACTCCATTGGAACCATGCAAAAGCAGTATGCTACACAGTTTTGAAAACTAAGTTGAATAGAGCTTTCATTCACTTCTATGCTTATTACCTGGGCTGAAAAACAACTTTTTTGAAAGCACTCACTTTGAACTCTGCGAAAGCAGTATGTTACACACCTTGGAAAAGTAAGTTGAATACAGCTTTTTTTTCACTTCTATTTGTTTTCCCTGGGCTGAAAAACAACTTTTTTGAAAGCAGTCACTTGGAAATCAGCGAAAGAAATATGTTACACACTTCAGAAAACTAAGATGAATAGAGCTTTCATTCTCTTCTATGTGATTTCCCTGGGCTGAAAAGCAACATTTTGAAAGCAGGCAATTGGAAGTATGTGAAAGCAGTAAGTTTCACAGTACTGAAAACTAAGAAGAATACAGCTTTCTTTCACTTCTATGTGTTTTCCCTGGGCTGAAAAACAGGTTTAGTGAAAGCAGTCACTTGGAACTCTGTGAAAGCAGTATGGGACACAGTTCCAAAAATAAGTTGAATACAGCTTTCATTGACTTCTATGTGTTTTCCCTGGGATGAAAAACAACTTTTTTGAAAGCAGTCACTTGGAAATCTTTGAAAGCAGTATGTTACACCATTCTGAAAACTATGTTGAATACATGTTTCATTGACTTCTAAGTGTTTTCTCTGGGCTGAAAAACAACTTTTCTGAAAGCAGTCTCTTGGAATTGTGTGAAAGCAGTATGTTACACCGTTCTGAAAAGTAAGTAGGATACAGATTTCACTCACTTCTATCTGTTTTCCCTGGTCTGACAGACAACATTTTGAAAGCAGTCACTTGGAACTCTGCAAAAGCAGAATGTTACACAGTACTGAAAACTGAGTTGAATACAGCTTTCCTTGACTTGTATGTGTTTTACTGTCCTGAAAAACAACTTTTTTGGAAGCAGTCACTCAGAATTCTGTGAAAGAAGTACACAGTTCTGAAAACTAAGTTGAATACAGCTTTGATTCACTACTTTGTGATTTTCCTGGGCTGAAAAGCAATCTTTTTGAAAGCAGTCACTTGGAATTCCGTGAAAGTTGTATGTTACACAGTTCTGCAAACTAACTTGAATACAGCTTTCATTCACTACTTTGTGATTTTCCTGGGCTGAAAGCAACCTTTTTGATTTTCCTGGGCTGAAAAGCAACCTTATTGAAAGCAGTCACTTGGTACTCTGTGAAAGTAGTATGTTACACAGTTCTGGAAACTAAGTTGAATACAGCTTTCTTTCACTTGTATGTCCTTTCCCAGGGCTGAAAATCTGCTTTTTTGAAAGCAGTCACTTGGAAATCTGTGAAAGCAGTAAGTTATACAGTTCTGAAAACTAAGTTGAATATATCTTTCATTCACTTCTATGTGTTTTCCCTGGGCTGAAAAACACCTTTTTTGAAAGCAGTCACTTGGAAATCTGCAGTAGATGTATGTTACACACTTCTGAAAACTTAGATGAATACAGCTTTCTTTCACTTCTATGTGATTTCCCTGGGCTGAAAAGCAACTTTTTGAAAGCAGTCACTTGGAATATTATGAAAGCAGTATCTTTCACAGTTCTGAAAACTAAGTAGAATACAGCTTTCTTTCACTTCTATGTGTTTTCCCTAGGCTGAAAAACTTCTTTTCTGAAAGCAGTCATTTGGAACTCTTCGAAAGCAGTATGGGACACAGTTCTGGAAACTAAGTTGAATACAGCTTTCATTGATTTCTATGTGTTTTCCCTGGTCTGAAAAACAACTTTTTTGAAAGCAGTCACTTGGAAATCTTTGAACACGATGTGTTACACAGTTCTGAAAACTATGTTGAATACAGGTTTCATTCAATTCTATTTGTTTTCTGTGGGCTGGAAAACAACTTCTTTGAAAGCAGTCACTTGGAACACTGCAAAAGCAGTATTTTAAACAGTACTGAAAACTAAGTTGAATACACGTATCATTGACTTCTAAGTGTTTTCCCTGGGCTGAAAAACAACCCTTTTTAAAGCAGCCTCTTTGAACTGTGTGAAAGCAGTATGTCACATCCTTCTGAAAACTAATTTGAATACAGATTTCATTCACTTCTAAGTGTTTTTCCTGCACTGAGAAACAACTTTTTTGAAAGCCATCACTTGGAACTCTGCGAAAGCAGAATGACACACAGTACTGAATACTGAGATGAATACAACGTTCCTTGACTTGTATCTGTTTTCAGTGGGCTGAAAAATGACATTTTTGAAAGCAGTCACTTGGAACTCTGTGAAAGCATTATGGTACACAGTTCTGGAAACTAAGTTGTATACAGCTTTCATTCACTTCTATGTGTTTTCCCTGGGCTGAAAAATAACTTTTTTGAAATCAGTCTCTTGGAACTCTGTGAAAGCAGTATCTTACACCCTTCTGAAAACTAAGTTGTATACACTTTTCATTGACTTGTAAGTGTTTTCACTTGGCTGAGAAATAACATTTTGAAAGCAGTTACTTGAAACTTTGCGAAAGCAGCATGTTAAACATTTCTGAAAACTAAGTTGAATACAGCTTTCATTCACTTCCATGTGTTTTCCCTGGGCTGAAAAAATATCTTTTTTTGAAAGCAGTCACTTGGAACTCTGAGAAAGGAGTATTTACACAATACTGAAAACTGAGTTGAATACAGCTTTGCTTGACTTCTATGTGTTTTCACTGTACTGAAAAGCAACTTTTTTGAAAGGAGTCACTTGGAACTCTGTGAAACTGTATGTTACACAGTCCTGAAATCTAAGTTTAATACAGATTTCTTTCACTTCTATGTGTTTTCCCTGGGCTGAAAAACAGCTTTATTGAAAGCAGTCACTTGGAACTCTGAGAAAGCAGTATGGGAAATTGTTATAAAAGCTATGTTGAATACAGCTTTCATTCATTTCTATGTGTTTTCCCTGGGCTGAAAAGGAACTTTGTGGAAAGAAGTCCCTTGGAAATCTGTGAAAAGTTTATGTTACAGTGTTCTGGAATCTAAATTGAATACAGCTTTCATTGACTTCTATGTGTTTTCCCTGGGCTGAAAAACAACTTTATTGAAAGCAGTCACATCAAACTCTCCGAAAGCAGCATGTTACGCAGCTCTGAAAACTAAATTGAATACCGATTTAATTGAATTCTATGTGTTTTCCCTGGGCTGAAAAACATCTTTTGTGAAAGCAGTCACTTGGAACTCTGCGAAAGCACTATATTACAGAGTTCTGAAAAATAACTAGAATGAAGCTTTCATTGACTTCTATGTATTTTCTCTGGGCTGAAAAACAAGTTTTTTGAAAGCAGTCACATGGAACTCTGCGAAAGCAGTTTGTTTCTCAGTTCTGAAATCTAAGTTGAATACAGCTTTCATTGACATCTATGTGTTGTCCGTGAGCTGAAAACGAACTGTTTTAAGGCAGTCACTTGGAACTATGTGAAAGCAGTATGTCACACACTTCTGAAAACTAAGTTGAATTCTTCATTCATTCACTTCCATGTGTTTTCCCTGGGCTAAAAAGAACTTTTTTGAAAGCAGTCACTTTTAACTCTGTGGAAGAATTATGTTACACACTTCTGAAAACTAAGTTCCATACAGGTTTCATTTCCTTCTATGTGATTTCCCTGTGCTGAAGAGGATCCTTTTTGAAAACTGTCACTTAGAAATCTACGAAAGCAATATGTTACACAGTTCTGAAGACTAAGTTGAATACAGCTTCCTTTCACTTGTATGTGTTTTCCCTGGGCTGAAAAACAGCTTTCTTTAAAGCAGTCATGTGGAATTCTGCAAAAGCAGTATGGGACACAGTTCTGAAAACTAAGTTGAATACAGCTTTCATTGACTTCTATGTGTTTTCGCTGGGCTGAAAAACAACTTTTTTGATAGCGGTCACTTGGAACTCTGCAAAAGCAGTATGTTACACAGTACTGAAAACTGAGTTGAATGCAGCTTTGCTTGTCTTCTAAATGTTTTTACTAGGCTGAAAACAACTTTTTTGAAAGCAGTCACTTGGTATTCTGTGAAAGCAGTATGTTACACAGTTCTGAAAACTAAGTTGAATAGAGCTTTCATTCACTTCTATATGATTTCCCTGTTCTGAACAGGAACCTTTTTTTTTTATTAAATTCAGTTGTATTTAAATACATTCACACACAATGCAATCATCCATGATATACAATCCACTGTCCACAGTATAATAACATAGTTATGCGTTCATCACCACAATCTATCTCTGAACATTTTCCTTACATCATAGAGAACCAGAACAAGAATAAAAAATAAAAGTGAAAAAAGAACACCCAAATCCTCCACCCATCCCACCCCACTTGTCCTTTAGTTTTTATCCCCATTCCTCCACTCGTCCATACACTAGATAAAGTGGGTGTGATCCGCAAGGTCTCCACAATCCCACTGTCACCCCTTGTAAGCTACATTGTTATACAATTGTCTTTAAGGGTCAAGATGACTGGGTTGGAGTTTGGTAGTTTCAGATATTTACTTCTAGCTATTCCAATACATTAAAGCCTAAGAGGTGTTATCTATATAGTGCATAAGAATGTCCACCAGAGTGACCTCTCGACTGCATTTGGAATCTCTCAGCCACTGAAACCATTTCATCTCATTTTGTATCCCCCTTTTGGTCAAGAAGATACTCTCAGTCCCACGATGCCAGGTCCACATTCATCCCCGGGAGTCATGCTCTGCATTGCCAAGGAGATTTACACCCCTGGGAATCTGGTCCCATGTATGGGGGAGGGCAGCAAGTTCACTTGTTGAGATGGCTCAGTTAGAGGGAGAGAGGGCCACATCTGAGCAACAAAGAGGTACTCAGGGGGAGACTCTTAGGCACCATTCCATACAAGTTTAGACTCTCCTTTGTGGTAATGAGCTTCATAAGGGCAAGTCCCATGCTCGAGGGCTCAGCACATCAAACCACCAGTCCCAATGTTTGTGACAACATCAACAACAGTCCAGGTGAGGATGTCCAACACATCCGCACCTTCCCCCAGATCCTCGGGGCTGGGGAGGGGGAGGCTGTAAATATGTTTTTTATTATCTGCCCAAATTACTCTAGGATGTGTCATTGTTTCACTCCAGCCCATACTAACCTACTGTATCTCACTTCCTATTCAAAGTTCCATGCAATTGTGTTGTTTGAACAAATCGACTGTAGAGTTGTACCGTTTAGAAAATTTAGATCCTGTACCAAATAGATATCTATTCCCTTGGTCTCATATGAAAGTTGAAGTTTTAAAACACAATCAGTTTCAACCTTTATCCTTTGGCCTGGCTTGCCCTGGTCTTAACCAGACCTGCTTCATTCATATCACTAATTGAAGTCTGGGCTCTTTTTCAGCTTTTTTTTTTCTTTGACAGTAGCTGTATGCACTAATACTGACATTCATATCTGCCGAGCTCTAGCTCTGAGTTTCAGGTGTCTCAGAGATATGGATTGTTCCAGAGACCAATCAGGTTATACGCTAGGGGGTCAGCATCTCAAAGTTTAGAGATAGGCCTTACAATTCAGGGATAGAGTTAACTGCTGTAAGAGCTTACAATCTAGGGACTATTACAATTATTGTGTCCACGTTAGGCTATGTTCTAAGATTCAATTCTGAGTTTACACATTGTAGTTAGTCCATATTGATGAGGCATCATCGCTCTCACCATGTTTCCTCCAACACTTTTACTCCTATATATATATTTTCCTA
>KN183340.1:18824-39277 GCA_000164785.2 Choloepus hoffmanni | reverse complement strand
ACTTGAGACCTAATAACCCAGGTGTAGCTGGCTGACTGAAGTTGAAGCAGAAATTCTTTCTGATTCTTGAAATTCTCAGTTCTACCATTTAAGACTTCAAACTGATTGGAAGAGATGATTCCCCACATTGCTGAGGACAATCTCCTTTGTTGATTTTAGGTATCATCAACCACAGATATAATCAACTGATTATAGATAGAAATCCCTCTATCAAATACCCTCACAGTAAAAAGCAAGCCAGTGCATGCCTGATCAAACAACACAGTAACTTTGCCAAGTGGACACATGACATTAACCATCACAGTCCAACCCTTCTCAGCTTGGCACCCATACTTAAACCATAATTAATTTACAAATAAAGACAATAACATAATCATACGTTCACCTCACAAGATAACTGCCCTACGTACAACCTCTTCTTTCCCCAGATATTCATCCATATCCATGATATTATGGAACCTAAATACTGTGATCTAAAGTTAATACATAGGGAGTGTCATTTTTTAAGAAAATTTGTTTTAGTTGTCGCCTTCTCCCTGTTCTGTGAAAGTCCTCATACTGAGAAATTTGTGTATTTTATATTAAATCATTTCCTATTGATTTTTGTTGTAATTTTCAGAGGCAGGTTCCCACAGACAAAAAATCTTAACCATTGTCCAAGACATAATAAAGGTCACGTGTGAATTTTTATAATTTATTTGGAGGAGAATTCTGCTATTATGAGTACACATGTGGTTCACTTTTCCTCCCTCCTACCCATCCGCAAAGCCCTGGTGAGGGGAAGTTAAAATAATGGTTAATGTATACGTATGTGTCTGTTAAGCATGCAATATGTATTTTGTACTTTATTCATTGGGTCTTGGACTGAAGTTTTCAGCTAGCATGGATCTACCTACTTTTTGGGATAAAATTCACTGCTTTGTTACAGGCAGAATTTGGTGTGGTGTGAATGTTATAGGTCAGTCAGAAAATTTTTACTGTAATTTTATCATTATTACATAATGTTTACAATAAATGACTTTTTAAAAAAAAATAAAGTTAATACATATACTTATATGACTAAGGAATGAGAAAAAAGATGACAAAGATATTTCCTTTGTGTATAAGCATATTTCTAACAATAAGGAAGAAATACTCCTAACAATTACAGTCCACATTTCTACAACTAGTCACATGGTTTTAGTTAGAATTTATAACTACCTTCTTCTACTACCCATTCCATATTCCCTTTACCCTCAGCAAGTACCTCAGCTGGCTGCGGTTTTTTGCCTGGTGAGGTCAGCCAAACTTTCATTCTTGAAGGGTCTGGGCCACTAGTAATCCATCCTGGATCGGGTTGTTGTAGTCTCCACTTACTTTAATCACAGGGCATAGTGATACCAAGAAACCTTCTAATGAATATCCTGTATATAGACACACTCTTCCTTACCTCCACTAAATAGGAACAGTCCAATTTACCCTTAGTAAGTCCATGTCTATGCCTGTTTATTCAGAGGCATGAGGAGCCCAAAGTGGCTAAGAGGCAGTCTTAATTTCTAGTTCAATGGAATCACTGTTGTATCTCCTGGTAGGAGCACTTCTCCCTATGGAACTAAGACCTGTAGACCAGTACAGCTTAAAGTTGCAGGAAAAGGGCAAAAACAATTTACTAGTGGATCACTAGGTTTAACAGTGAGTAGTGCCATTCCCGTTTCCACCCCTTGATTCCTGGACTGATGAATCCTGACTATGAAAGAAAAATACCATGAGGTAGATGCCAATTTAGAGCATATACAGCTTTGTAGAGAATATTAATACTGCCCCAGCCCTGCAAAGTATCACCACCTAGTTGGCATTGTAATTGAGTCTTCAAAAGGCATTCCACTGTTCTACCATACCAGATGATAGCAGATGATGGGGAAAAAGTGAAGACCAGTGAATTCCATGAGCAAAGGCCCACTGCTGGACATAACTTGCTATGAAGTGATTTCTTTCATCAAAAGCAACTCTGTGTGGAAAATCCTAACGGTGTTCTGTAAATCCATGGATGGTAGTTTTGGCGTAAGCACTGCATGGACAGAAGACAAATCCATATCAAAGGTGTCTATTCCAGTAAGAACAAAACACTGCCCCTTCCATGATGGAGGTAGTCCAGTGTAATCAACCTGCTACCAGGAAAATGGCTGATCACCTCAGGGAAGGGTGTAATATCAGGGACTGAGCGTTTGTCTTTGTTGCTGGCTCTCAGCAGTGGCTGTGGACAGGCTGGCCTCAGTGAATAGACGTTTACGTTGTTGAGCCTATTTATAAGCATCCCTACCACCATGACCACTTTGTTCATGAACCCATTGTGCAATGTCAGGAGTGGCTAGGGAAAGAGGCTGACTGGAACCTACAGAACAGGTCATCCTAACCACTTGATTATTAAAATCCTCCTCTGGGGAGGAACCCCTCTGGTGGGTATTCACATGGGACACAAATATCTTCCTGAGTTTAGCCCACTCAGAGAGGTCTTTCCACATTCCTCTCTCCTAGACCTCCTTGTCACCAATTTTCTAATCATGTTCCTTCTAAGCCCCTGATCATCTAGCCAAACCACTGATCACAGCTCAAGAATCAGTATAAAAATGCATTTTCAGCCATATCTCCTATCTCCTTGCATGTAAAATGAACAAGCAGCTGCAAGGTTTGTGGTTTTGCCCACTGGGAGGATTTCCCTTCACCACTGTTCTTCAGGGATATCCCAGAAAGGGGAGGTACTCCTGCAGCTATCCATGTTTGGGTGATACCTGCATACTGGGCAGAACTGTCTGTAACCCAAGCCAAGTTTTCTCTTCCTCACTCTATAGGAAGAGGCATACGCATGGGTTGGGTAAGAGATGGTAATGTAGCAGGAGTTGGGGATATGTACATTTGGGCCACTGCCTCATGTAACTTACCTATGCCTTCAGGGCTTGCTTGAGCCTGATACACCTGAGATATATTCAAGATACATATATATCAGTGGCAAATAGAGATCCTGTTTAGAGCTGTCCCCACCGAAAACTAGCAACTTTTTGGATCACTGAGTAAATGGGCTAGAGTAGCATACCCAAATGAGGAATATGTTGCCTCCCAAATCTAAAAAGGCCAACTAGGTATTCTGCCTCTTTTTTCTTTGAAGGAGGGGCCAGATTTTACAGCTTATGCTTCACCCCAGAAGGGATAGCTTGACATGCTTCATATCACTGAACACTTAGAAATTTGACTGAGGGGGAAGCCCCTGAATTTTCATTGGATTTATTTCCCATCCTCTGACACAAATGTCTTAACAACAAGACTTCTTGTTCACCGGTCCAACCATCATAATGTGAAAGGGAAAAGTGATCAAGGTCATTGCAGACTAGATTATGACATAGTGCTGGAAAGTTGAAATACCTGAAGTAATATAGTGAAGGTGTATTGCTGAGCTTGCCAGCTGGAAGCAGACTTCCTGGTGATATTTACTAACAAGGATTGAGAGAAAAGCATTTATCAGATCAATAACTGCATACTAGGTACTAGGGGATTCCATTACAGGTTCATCTGTCTAAACAGGGTTAATCTCAGAAAGAAGTGGCAAGGCTGCTTCCTCAGGGGAGGCAATTACAGATTTATTAGGAAAATCAGGATTAATCTCCTCAGACAGAGTTGGAAGAACTGCTTCCTCAGGTGAGATAAATACAGGTTTATTCATCAAAGACAACTCAGAATTTAGGGGTTCAGTGTTGCCATCATCATGACCAGCCTATATGGCCCAATTCCAATTTTCAGGATCCCATTCCTACCCAATCTGTGCACTCATTTTAACACTGACACCCTGCAAGGTTGTGAATTCAGTTTGCACTGTAATTTAGATACTTGCACAATGCGACTGTGTTTGGTGTTCAGAAATTTCAAGTCAGTGGCTACAAGAGACAAGAAGTTCTTTTAGGGCATACTTTGAAATTTTCATGTAATTCATGTGTTGCCTGAGCTAAGAATTTGAATCCTGAGGCTCATCCTCTTATACAACAAGCAGTGTATTAGGAATAACAAGCCAACCTCATACTTTTTAGCCTGACAAAAACATGCTAAGGTAACAAATACAAGGATAACCAAATCCTTGCTTTAAAGGCATTTGAGTAGGAGTATCCAACAGTGATATTTTGTATAGCTCTACTGCCAAATAACGCCAAATTCTTCATATCACTGGGAAGAGTGATTACTGCCTTTAAATCTAATCAGATCAGAGAACCAATTCAGAAATCTCATTCTCAAGGGTCTGTTTTTCAAGAACCTCTCCTGGTACCAAAATCTGTATTAGTCAGTGTTTTCCAGAGAAACAGAACTGTAATTTAAACATAAAGAGACTTTTTAAAGAATTGGCTCATCTGACTGGGGGCTGGCAAGTCCAAATTCCATAGGGTAGTCTGCAAGCTGGTAACTATAATAAAGTTGATGCTGAGTTGAATTTGAATTCCTCAGAGAAGCTGAATGACTGAAGTTGATGCAGAAATTCTTTCTCATCCCTGAAATCCTCAGTTCAGCTTTTAAGACCACCAAATGATTGGATGAGAGTAATCTCCTTTGTCGATTATGGATGCAATCCGCCATAGACGCAATCAATTGATTATAAGATCAAAATCTAGCTACGAAATACCATCACAGTCACAATAAACTGGACACCATAAGGCAGCCAAGCTGACACATGAAATCAGCCATCACACCATCCTTTCAACTTCATGTTCTTATATGTAAATTTACTTATAGATAGCATATAAATGGATCATGTTTTTTATCCAATCTGCTAATCTCTGCCTTTTAAAAGAATTTAATCCATTTCTATTTAGTGTGATTCCTGATGAAGAAGGATTTACTTTCTCCATTTAGCTAATGGTTCTCTGTATGTTACATGTTTTTGTTCCTGAACTCCTCATTAGTGCCATTTTTTTTGTAGGTAGTTATTTTTGATACTATACCATTTTTGATTCCCTTCTTTCTTTTCCTATGTATTTTTTTTAATATGATGTTAGTGGTTACCTTGGGGATTACAAATAATATCTAAAATTTGTAACAATCTAATTTGAATAACACTGACTTGTTTTCCACGATATACAAATTAAATCCTGTACTCCTATATATCTGTTTCTGCCTCTCTATATATTATCATCTCAGATTACATCTTTATACATTTTCTGCCAGTTAACACAAATTTATAATTATTATTTTATATATTTGCCTTTTTAATCACATAGGAAAAAGAGAGATGTCACAAACCAAATCAGAAGTACAATATTGGCTTTTAAATTTATCTATTAAGTTACCTTCTCTCATGTTAATTTTTCTTCCTCTGTCTGTCATATGTTTTCTAATGACTTCTGACACTAGAGTTACTGTCTAGTGTCCTTTCACTTTAACCTTAAGCACAATCTGTAGCATTTCTTGTAGGACAGGTCTACAGGAAATGATTTCCCTCAGCTTTTGTTTATCTGGTAATGTCTTCAATACTCCTTTATTTTTGAAGGACAGTTTTGCCAGACATAAATTCTTGGTTAATAGTTTTTGTCTTTCAAGATTTAAATATGTCATCCCACTGCCTTCTGGCATCTATGGTTTCTGAGGCGAAATCACCAGTTAGCCTTATTGAGGATTGTGAGTTGTTTCTCTCTCATTGCTTTCAAAATCGATCTGTTGTATATAGGGCCCTGCCCTGATGTAGATGGTGGAATGAGATGCTCCGAGACTACACCGCCCCACAGAAGCTTTGAACAACTAGCAGAACTGGCAGAAATATTTTTCTCAAGATCCAGAAAAGAGTTAAAGGACTGCAGTAATAAGGCAAGAACTGAATTAAGAAAAAGGCAACTTGAAAATGGTATAATTATCTGGTGCCCTTGCTGGCCCCTCCCAGTGAGGATCCCTGATTTGAGTTCCAGAGGGAGCATAGTAACCTTTATGCACATGCTGCTTAACATATATGTCTGTTCCAATCCATTTGGGGGCAATCTGAAGGACTATACTAGGTACATCTTGCAGTCTCACTGTTGCTGTCCCAGAACTTGGCCTGCACCTACAGAAAGCTATAGAACAAATTTTAAGAGCCTGGGAAAACACAGTGCCAATGACTGATATACAATATAGCACCTAGGACAATGAGGACCATGAGGACCATGAGGAAACACTGTTTCCTGGTGGAATGATATTTCTATCAGTGGAAATGGGAATTTCCAGGGCTACACACACATAGCCAAGACAAAATGTATACACAGAAGATGAAGGACTTACTATGTTTTGCCTATTCTCTAAAATCACTGTTTTGCTAAGCTCTCACAGGTCAATCCAAAATATTAGGAAAGGCATCTGTTTATCCCATTTCTTTTTTAGCTCCTCGAAATGAATTAAATCTCCATCATCACTTCCTAGATACAAGCCTACAGACCAGACATCTTACAGTCTAAATTCCAGCAATAACAAATTACAATATTAGTATGTCCAGGCTGCATCAAAAAAAAAAATCACAAAACATACACAGAAACAGAAAAGTGATAGCCCATGGAAAGGAAAAGAATAAAGCATTAGAAACCATCAATACGGTTGACCAGTCCTGGGACATATTAGACAAAATACTTTTTTAAAATGGTCTAAAATATACTAAAAGGGATAAGGGAAAACACAAAGAACTAACAGACATTTGGAAAATGACTCATAAATAGAAAAGGAACATCTTAGTAAAGATATAGAAATCAAGAAAAGGAACCAAGCATGAAGACTACAGTAACAAAAATTCAAATTTCCATAGAGAACTTCAAGATAAGATAACTGAAACCATACATTCTTGAATAGAAAGAAGAAAGAATTTAAAAGGTGAACAACCCTAAGAGATGTGTGGAACACATCAAGCATACCAATATAAGCCTTATAGGAGTGCAAGAAAGAAAAGAGAGCAAGGGCAGAGAGAATGCTTTAAGAAATAACAGCTGGAAAACTCTCAAATTTAATGAAAGACATGAATATACACATCCAAGAAGCTCTACGAACTTCATACAGGATAAATCCAAATAGACACAAATGAAGTCATACTGTAATCAAGCTGTCAAATACCAAGAAAAAAAACAGGTTCTTGAAAGCCACAAAAGAGAAGCAACACATCACATACAAGGAAGCCTCAATAACATTAAGTGCCAATTTCTTATGAGAATCATGATGGCAAGAAGGCAGGGGATGACCACGAAAAGCAAAAAAGTGCAAACAAGAATGCTAGAACCAACATATCAGAATTATTAACAATAGACAAAAATTGGAAGCAACCTAAATGTTCATTAGCAGAAATTACTCAGATTTAAAAAGGAATGAAATTCTGATATCTGCAACATGAATGAACCTCAAAGACATCATGTTGAATGAAATCAGTTAGACACAAAAGGACAGATATTTTATGATTTTACTTACTTTTTCTATGAATTTGTATATTCTAGCTTTTTCAAGTAAGTAAATTACAGGTTACCAGGGGTGTGAGGTAGGAGAAATGGGGAGTTAGTGCATTATGGGTGCAGGGTTTCTGTTTCGGGTGATGGGTAAGATCTGGTAATGAATGATGGCAAGGGTAATAGAGCATTGTGAATGTGATTAATCCCTGAATGGTATGCTTAGCAGTGGTTGAGATAGGAAGATTTATGCTTTATATGTGTTTCCACAACTGAAAAAAAAAAAAACATAACTAAATAGACAATGACAATTAAATGCAATACATGATCCTCGACTGGATCTAATAATAGAGGAGAAAAGGCTCAAAAGGACATTACTAGGAAATATTTAAAAACTAGAATAGACTGTAAGCTTTATATCAAGGTTAAACTTCAACTTGATAATTATACCTAAGGTGGTAACATAAACGAATATCCTCGTTCATAGGAAATGTACATGGAAGTATTATGTATTCAATGAGCATAATGTACATGACTTACTCTCAAATGTTCAGAAAATAGATAAGGTAGACATAGAAAAACAGATGGAAAGATAAAATGATAGAGCAACTGTAGCAAAGTATTAAACGTGGTAACTCGAGGTATCAGGGGCGGGAAGTATGTTGGAGTTCTCTGGAAGGGTTTTGAATTATTTTTACAACTCTCCAGAATGTCTGAAACTACATCAAAATAAAAAGTTAAAACAAAACAAAACAAAAAAAAACTCTTAGTCTTTGGGCTTTAATAATTTGACTGTATGTCTCAGTGTCAATATCCTGCTTGGAGTTCATTGAGCCCCTTGAGTATATATACTATATCTTTCTATTTGATTTGGCAATCTTTTGATCATTTCCTCAAATATTTATTCTGTCCATCTCTCTTCTGAGAATCCTATAGTGTTTATATTCACGGTGCCCCACAGGTCCTACAAGCTCTGTTGATTTTCTTCACTGAATTTTCTTTCTGTGCCTCAAACTGGATACCTTCAATTTTCTTATTTTCAAGTTCACTCATCCTGCCTTTTGCCTGCTCAAATCTGTTGCTGAATGCCTCGAGTTATTCAATTGTTGTACTTTTCAGCTGCAGAATTTTTATTCTATAATTTCTATCTCTTTATTGATAAATCCAGTTTTTTCAGACATCTTCCTATATTTCATTAGTACTTTGTCTATCGTTTTCTCTAGTTCACCAAACATATTTAAGACAGTTGAAATAACATCTTTGACTAATAATTCCAATGTATGAGTTTCCTCAGGGTGATCTCAATAAAATCTTTTTTATCCTGTGAATGGACCATAATTATAGTTTCCTGTTTCTTTGAATGCTCTGTAATTTTTTTATTGGGAACAGGACATTCTGAGCATTATGTTATGATAACTCTGGTAATCAAATTTTGCCACTCCTCAGGGATTGCTGATTTTTGCTTGTTATACGCTGGAGCAGTCATTTTCTGACTCTCCCAAATTATTTTTGCTGGCAAATTGGAAATAGCCAAAAAAACAAAAACAAAAACAAAAACAAAAAAAAAGGTACAGTCTCAGTCTTCTCCATGCCTGCAGCCTCACTCTATGAGGACTGAAACAATGGCCACAGTCTCTGCTGGCCCACTAGCTACCAAAAGTAGTGATAAGCAATCAAAATACAATCCCAATTTTGGTCTTTATTGCCCATGTTGGCACTAGCAAGCTACACCAGAAAGGTGGGTTGCAGTCCCCACAGGTGCCTGCCAGCAGACTGGGAAATGGGGATACAGCCCCTATGAAAGAGTTGAAATTCATAGAAATGTACCAGACTCTTCTACCAGCTCTTCCCTGGATGAAGCAAGTATTCCACTAGACTCTTGAGTTCCAAAATAGTTGACTCAGTTTCTGCCAGTTCAATAGTTTATTTCAGTGGACAGGCTGATTGCCATAGCTTCATACTCTGCCATTTCTCCATCACTCTTGGTTATCTTCTATTGAACTATTTTTTATATATTTTTTTTATTACAGAAGTTGTAGATTTTCAGAAAAGTCATGCATAAAATGCAGAGTTCCCATATACCACCCTACTATTCACATCTTACATTAATGATACATTTGTTACAACTGATGAGGGAACATTTTTATATTTGTACTATTTAATATAATCCATGTTTATGTTAGTTTCACTGTGTTGTACCATCCTAAGCTTTTCTTTTTACAATTTTTATTCTAGTATCACATATACAACCTAGAATGTACCCTTTTAACCACACTCAAATACATAACTCAGTGCTGTCAATTATATTCACTATGTTGTGCTATCACTACCACCACCACCATCTATTACCAAAATTTTTCCATCACTCCAAATAAAACTCTATATAATTTAAGCATTAACTCTCCATTCCCTAGACCCACTCCAGACCCTGGGAAACTTTACTCTTGTTTCTAACTATGAATTTACTTATCTAACGACTTCATATCACTCAGATCATACAATATTTGTCCTTCTGGCCCATGAGCTATTAAAAGCAGAGATTCACTCAACATGTCTTCAGAGTTCACCCATGTTGTCACATGTTCATTCCTGTTACAGTTGCGTAATATTCCATTATATGTAAATACCTCATTTTTTTAAATGAATTCATAGGTTAATGGACATTTGGGTTGCTTCCAACTTTTGGCAATTGTGAATAATGCTGCTATGAATATCGGTTTGCAAATACCTAAGCCCTTACTTTCAATTCTTTCGGACATATATACCTAGTAGTGGGACTGCTGGGTCATATAATTCTATACTTAACTTTCTGAGGAAACGCTCAACTGTCTTCCACAGAAGCTGCACTATTTTACATTCCTACCAACAATGAACGAGTATTCCTATTTCTCCATATGCTCTCCAACACTAGTAATTTTTCATTTTTTTTAAATTGTAGCCATTCTAGTGGGTGTGAAATGGTATCTCACTGTAGTTCTGATTTGCATTCCCCTATGGCTAATAATGTTGAGCATATTTTTATGTGCTTTTTGGCCAACTGTAAATCATCTTCAAAAAATGTCTATTCAAGGCTTTTACTCATTTTTAAATTGGGTTGTTTGCCTTTGGTTGTCGAATTGCAGAATTTCTTTATATATTCTGCATATTAAACCCTTTTCAGATATGTGGTTTGCAAATATTTTCTTCTACTGTTTGGGTTGTCTTTTTACTTTCATGATAAAGTCCACTGATGCACAAAACTTTTAAATTCTGATGGTGTCCCATTTATCTGTTTTTTCTTTTGTTGTTTGTGCTCTGTGTGTAACATTTAAGAAAATAATGCCTAACACAAGATCCTGGATAGGATTCCCTATGTTTTCTTCCAAAAGTTTTATAGATCTGGTTCCTATATTTAGGTCTTTGATCCTGTCTGAGTTGATTTTTGTATACAGCGTGAATGTAAGTCCACCTTCATTCTTTTGCATATGAACATGCAGTTTTCCCAGTATCATATGATGAACAGAATATTCTTTCCCAGTTGGATGGACTTGGCACCCTTGTTAAAAAATCAGTTGGCCATAAACATGAGAGTTGATTTTTGATCTCTCATTTGATTCCATTGGTCTGTATGTCTGGCCTTATGCCAGTACCATGCTGGGTTTTTTGTTTTGTTTTGTTTTATGCGGTTTTGATTACTGTGGCTTTGAAATAAGTTTTATGACCAGAAGAGAGTCCTCCAACTTCCCTCTTTTTCAAGATGGCTTTGGCTATTTGGGGTCCCTTACCCTTTGATATAAACCTGATGATTGGCTGTTTCATTTCTACAAAAGTGGCTTTTGGAATTTTGATTGGGATTGCACTGAATCTGTAAATCACTTTGGGTAAAACTGACATCTTAACAATATTTACTCTGTCAACCCATGAACACAGAATGACCTTCCATTTATTTAGGACTTTGATTTCTTCAGTAATGTTTTGTAGTTTTCTCTGTACAAGTCCTTTACATTCTTAGTTGCATTTATTCCCAGATATTTGATTCTTTTAGTTGCTATTGTAAATGGATGTTTTTAATTAGTTTTTGCTTCAGATTGTTCAATACCAGTGTATATAGAAACACTACTGACTTTTGCATGTTGATCTTGTACCCCACCACATTGGTGAATTCATTTATTAGCTCTAGTAGCTTTGTTGTGGCTTTTTCAGAATTTTCTGCATATAGGATCATGTAATCTGTAAAGACAGAAAGTTTCACTTCTTCCTTTACAATTTGGATGCCTTTTCTTTCTTTTTCTTGCCTAATGCTCTCACTAGAAATTCCAGTACAACACCGAATAACAGTGGTGACACTGGGCCTCCTTCGTGATCTTAGAAAGCTTTCAGTATTTCACCATTGAGTATGATGTTGGCTGTGGGATTTTCATATATACCGCTCATCACATTGGGGGGCTTCCTTCTATTTCTAGTCTGAGTGTTTTTACCAAAAACGGGTGCTGGATTTTCTCAAATGCCTTTCTCCCTCAACTGAGACAATCACATAGTTTTTATCTTTCTTTTGATGGGGTGTATTACATTAATTTACTTTCTTATATTGAACCACCCTTCCATATCTGGGATAAATCCCACTTGGTCATGGTATATAAATATTTTAATGTGTTGTTGGACTCAGCTTGGTAATATTTTTTTGAGTATTTTTTTGCATCTATTGTGCCAGTTTGGATGTATTATGGTCCCCAAAATGCCATTATTTTTGATGCAATCTTGTCTGGGAAGATGTATTAGTGTTGATTAGATTGTAATTCTTTGAGTGTTTCCATGGAGATGCGACCCACCCAACTGTAGGTGATAACTCTGATTAGATAATTTCCATGGAGGTGTGGCCCTGCCCATTTGGCATGGGCCTTGATTAGTTTACTAGAGCATTATATAAACTCAGACAGAAGGAGCAAGCTTGCTACAGTCAAGAGGGACACTTTGAAGAACGCACAGGAGCTGAGAGAGGAGCTGCAGCTTACAGAGACATTTTGGAGACGGCCTTTGAAAGCAGACTTTTGCTCTGCAGAAGCTAAGAGAGGACAATCACACCAAGAGCAACTTTTTTGAGGAGCTACAGCCTAGAGAGGAACATCCTGGGAGAAAGTCATTTTGAAACCAGGACTCTGGAGCAGATGCCAGCCACCTGCCTTCCCAGCTAACAGAGGTTTTCTGGATACCATTGGCCATACTCCAGCGAAGGTACCCAATTATTGATGCATTATCTTGGACACTTTATGGCCTTAAGACTGTAATTTTGTAACCAAATAAAAACCCCTTTATAAAAGTTGATCCACTTCTGGTGTTTTGTGAAAAGGCAGCATTAGCAAACCAGAAAATCTATACTCATAAAGGATATTGGTCTGTAATCTTTTATTGTGATATCTTTATCTGGCTTTGGTACTAGGCTGATACTGGCATCATAGAATGAGTTAGGCAGTGTTCCCTCCTCTTCAATTTTCTGGAAGATTTTGAGCAGGATTGGTGTTAATTCTTCTTGGAATGATTGGTAGAATTCACCTGTGAAGCAATCTGGTCATGGGCTTTTCTTTCTTTGGAGGTTTTTGACTACTGATTCAACCTCTTTACTAGTTATTTGTTTGCCTAGATCTTCTAATCCTTTTTGAGTCAATGTAGACAGAAATTTGTGTAACTCCTCTACGTTATCTAGTCTTTTGGCAAACAACTGTTCATAGTATTTTTAGTCTTCTTTATTTCTGTTGGGTCAGTAGTAATGTCCCTTCATTTCTGATTTTAGTTATTTGTGTCCTCTTTTTTTCCTCTGTCAGTGTAGCTAAAGGTTTGTCGATTTCAGCCATTTTTTCATAGAACCAACTTTTCATTTTGATGATTTTTTTTTTAACTCTATTTCATTTATCTCTGGAATAACCTTTGTTATTTCCTTCCTTCTGTTCACTCTGGGTTTATGGTTTGCTCTTTTTCCCTACGTCCTCTAGTTTTGAGGTAAGGTCTCTGATTTGTGATCTTTCTTCTTTTTTTATGTAAGCATTTAGAGCTATAATTTCCCTCTCAGCACTACCTTTGGTGCATTCCATGGGTTTTGGTAGGTTATGTTTTCATTTTCATTTGCCTTAAGATATGTCTTAATCTCTCTTTTGACTTCTTTGACCCATTGGTTGTTTAGGAATAGGTTGTTTAATTTTCACATATTTGTGAATTTTTTATTTTCCCCAGTTACTAATTTCAAATTTTATTCCATTTTGGTTGGAGAAGAGACATTGTATGATTTCAGTGTTTTTTAATTTATTGGGACTTGGTTTGTGAGCTAGTATGTGGTCTATCCTAGAGAATGATCCATGTGTACTAAAGATGAGTGTGTATCCTACTGCTGTTAGTGAAGCGCTGTATATATGTCTGGTAGGTTTAGGTGGCAGAGAGTATTGCCCAAGTCTTCTACTTCCTTACTTATCTTCTGTCTAGAAGTTCTATATATTACTGAATCTCACGTAACAAATCTCCCATTCTGAATGTAGAACCCTTTATTTCTCCCTTCAAACCTATCAATATTTGCTGCATATATTTTGAGGCTCTGCTGTTAGGTGTGTACATATTCATAATTGTTTTGTCTGCTTGTTGAATTGACCATTTAATCAGTATGTAGTGACCTTCTTTATCCCATCTAACAGTTTTTTACTTAAGACCTATTTTATCTGACAATAATACAGCTACCCCAGTTCTAGTACTTGCATGATACATGAATTTTTTTCCATCCTTTTTCTTTCAGTTTACTTAGGTCCTTCAATTTAAGGCGAGTCTCTTGTAAATGGTATATAGTTGGGTCATGCTCTTTTATTCCATTTTTTCTTTTGACTGGAGACTTTAATCCATTTGCATTCAAAATAACCACTGATAATGCAGGAATTTCTTGTCACTTTGATATTTGGTCTTTGTAAGTCTTATGTCTTTCTTGTTCCTCAAATTTTTCCATTAATGCTTAGTTTCAAATTTATTTGATTTTTTGGTATTGTACTGTTCTAGTTTGCTAATGCTGCCGGAATGCAAAACACCAGAAATGGATTGGCTTTTTATAAAAGGGAGTTTATTTGGTTACACAATTACAGTCTTAAGGCCATAAAGTGTCCAAGGTAACACATCAGCAATCAGGTACCTTCACTGGAGGATGGCCAATGGTGTCTGGAAAACCTCTGTTAGCTGGGAAGCCACATGGGTGCCGTGTGCTCCGGAGTTCTGGTTTCAAAATGGCTTTCTCCCAGGATGTTCCTCTCTAGGCTGCAGTTCCTCAAAAATGTCACTCTTAGTTGCACTTGGGGTATTTGTCTTCTCTTTGTTTCTCTGGAGCAAGAGTCTGCTTTCAATGGCCGTCTTCAAATTGTCTCTCATCTGCAGCTCCTGTGCTTTTTTCAAAGTGTCCCTCTTGGCTGTAGCTCCTCTTCAAAATGTCACTCTCGGCTGCAGTGAGTTCCTTCTGTTTGTCCATTTACATGGCTCCAGTAATTTAATTTAGACCCACCCTGAATGTGTGGGGTAACACCCCCATGGAAATTATCCAATCAGAGTCATCATCCACAGTTGGGTGGGGCGCATCTCCATGGAAACACTCAAAGAATTACAATCTAATTAACACTGACAGGTCTGCCCACGCAAGATAACATCAAAGATAACGGAGTTTTTGGGGACATAATACATGCAAACTGGCACATGTACCATTTTGAATCCCTTCTATTTTTTTTCTGTATATATTTTTCATATTCTTTTTTTGTATATATTTACTGTTGGGTTAAAATTTAACATCCTAAATCCATCACAATCATATTTGATGATATCAATTTAACTTCAATAGCATACACATATATTGTTCCTATACCCCTCTACCCTCCGCTTTTGGTTACCTGTTACAAATATCTTTGTACATTATATACCCCAAACCACAGATTTGTAATTACTTCTTATGCATTTGTATTTTAGCACCTGTAAAATGGAAGAAGTGGAGTTACATACCAAAAAGTACAATGCAGTAGTATTGGTATTTATAATCACTCAAGATTACCTTTACTTCTTTAGGCCAGTTTGATCCACTGTCGAGGTCCTTTCCTTTCAATCTGAAAAATCCCCTTTAGCATCGCTTGTAGGGCAGATCTAGTGAAAATGAATAGCCTCAGCTTTTGTTTATCTGGGAATGTCTTAATCTCTCCCTCCTTTTTGAAAGAAAGTCAAATATAAAATTCTTGGTTTGACAATTGTGTTCTTTAAGCACTTTAAATATTTCATCTCACTGCTTTACCTCCATGGGTTCTGGATGAGAAATTGGCATTTAATCTTATTGGGATTCCCTTGTCCACAACTTGTTGCTTTTCTCTTGCAGGTTTTAGAAATCTCTCCTGTTCATAACACTGGACAGTTTATTATGTAAATTGGTATAGTTCTGTTGGAGTTTATACTGCTTGGGGTTCACTGAGTTTCTTCAATACTCATTTTCATGTCCTCTTTTAAATTTGGGAAGTTTGCTTCCATTATTTGTTTGAACATTCCTTCTGCCATTTTCTCTCTTTCTCCTCCTTCTGGAACACCCATAGTATCTTTATTGGTATTCTTGATGGTGTCCCCCAAGTCTCTTAGGTTCCATTTGCTCTTTCTTATTTTTCCTTTCTGCTCCTCACCCTGAATCATTTTAATTGTCTTGTCTTCAAGAGCAATGATTCATTCCTCTGCCACCTACAATCTGCTGTTGAAATTTTCTTGGGAATTTTTCATTTTAATTATTGTGCTCTTCATCTCCAATATTTGTTTGGTTCTTACTGAGAAGCTCAAAGAGATTCCCATATTGTTCATTCACTATTTTCTTCATATCCTTTAGTTTTTTTCTATGTGTTTTCCTTTATCTCCTTGATAATACCGACGATAATTTTTACAAAAGTCTTTGGTAAGTAAAATGTATAGTCCTCTTGATGTTTTCTGCATTTTTGTCTTGTTCTTTTGGATGGGTCATCATTTTCTGTTTGTCTGTCTTGTCTTTCATTTTACACTGTACACTTCAATATTTTAAGGTGTTAACTCTGGGATTTAGACATTGAGATGTCTGTTCCTTAAATACATATCCAGCTATTGAAATGACAGAGATTATCTTGAATGCTGGGAGGTAATCAAAAGAAACAAACCAAAGCAGAAAACACCTTCCACAGTTTTAGCAAATTGGCTTTGCTTTGGCTGGTGGTCTCCTTCAGAGCTTAGCGCTACTATGAGAAAGATAAGCCTGAGGGACATGCGAATTGCAGGGTCATCTCTGCCTTATGTGTGCCTGTGTGAACACATGGGATGTGCTTCTTTTTCTGGGCTTGTGCTTGCTAGTGGCTTTAGGAACCCCCCCTCCCCCCATTTACAGTTTATAGGAGTTCAAACAAATACCCGCTTTACTCCCTTTGAAACAGTCTTTCACCCCTTCCTGGGTGATCTCTTAGGTGACTTAATTAAGGTAGACCTTTGCTCCAGGCCACTTTGAGTTATTTTTTTTCATGTACTGCTTTGTCTACAAGGTGCTTTTCTGCCTGCAGGACAAATTCTGGTAGGGCAAACTCCAGAAAACTTTCCTAGTTCAGTTTTTCAGGCTTCCTCCAAACAGACTGGCACTTGCAGACCCCTGAGTATGTGTACAGGGGTTACTGTGCTCCCTCTGAAACAGGGCCAGGGACTCACAATAGGAGCACAAGATGGCTCCATCCTGCACTGTGGTGGGTGGGAGAGGGGCCAGCAAGGGTACCAGGAGATTCTTTATAGGTTTTGGAGGTGTTTTTTCTTGATTCAGTACTTGTCCTGATAATGCAGCCCTTTAAACTGTTTTCCATAGTTTTGAGGAAGATTATGGTCTTTAAGATTCCTCTGCAACTTTTGCCTGATGGGGGATGGAACAATGGCTGCACTCAGAGCTGGCCCCCAGTGATCTGAAGTAGTGATCAGTGATTGGGCCACACACACCTGGAGTTTGGAGGACTAGGTCTTTATGTCCCACCCTGGCCTCTGCAAGCTGTGCCAGGATCCTGACCTACAGTCCTCAGTGCTGCCTGCCAAGAAGCTGGGGGTTGGGGGATGGTGGCTGCTACAGGGGCAGTGAAATTCACTGGTGTTTACCCCAATTTATCAGTTTCTTTTTCCTGCTCTTCCTTGGTGCTGACAGTGCTCCAGAAGACTCCAGAGTTTCAAAATAGTTCATTCACACAATTTCTACCAGTTCAATAGTTGTTTTGGTGGAGGGACTGATTCCTAGAGCTTCCTACTCCACTACTTTTCCACAATCCCTCTGCTGATTTGAATTTGAGGTTTTCTATATCATCAGAAAATTTGAGAGGGTATTGGATAAGACTCAGTAGTCAAGTAGTAAAACAAAATAATTAGGAACATGGTTTAAATAATTACCCCAGGTTAGAAGATAATTACTTTTGTTTATATTCCTGAGTATTCTTTCTATATTTAGAAGTACAAAGAATATGTCAAAAAGGTGGCCCCTATCTGATAGATAATTACAAGCGTTCACTTTGCTAGGGAGGCACATTTTGCACTAATAATGTATGGCATCCTTACAAAGAAAACATAACTGTTACCACTTAACTTCTTAAAATTAGGTAGCTTGCTGTGGTGCCTTGGAGTTATGAGCTCCAGAAAAACATATTCTCAATCCATTCTTGTGGGTGTGAACTCATTGTAAACAGGACCTTCTGATGAGGTTACTTCACTTAAGGTGTAGCCCAAGTGAATCACAACTGGTATTAATCCCACTCCTGGAGGCATTACAGGAAGGTCACAAAAAGAGAGGCCAGAAGCTGCTGGAAGTTGTTTATTTGTTTAAAACTCAAGTACAGAGTTAACTATCTAAACAAAAAATCCCTGAACAAAATAAAAACAGGATCACCAGTTAGAACTCTAAATTTTTTGGATGTCACAAATTGTGACCAGAGGTGCACTGCTTGGATGGGGTGGGGGTGGGGGATGAGGGAAGTAAAGACTTTGAAAACTGATTTCAATTTCAGAAAACTGAGGCAATAACAGTTTCAGACACATGACCTCAGACATGTATCTTGCCCAAGAATAACTTTTAGATGATGACACAATCACATAGAGTAGCAGTTAAAAGTATAAGTTTTGGAGTCAGGCTGTCTGGGTTTGAATCCATGAACAATGCATGCCAACAAATGAGATAATCTAGACAAAAGGTATAAATTTCTAGAAATAAACAGAACCACCTAAATTGACTGTAGAACAAACAGAAAACCTGCAAAAACCTATAACAAGTACAGGGATTGTATCAATAATCAAAACCTTTCACCAAAGAAAAGTCTAGGACCAGATGGCTTCCCTAGTGACTTCTACCACACATTTAAAGAAGAATTAGCACCAACTTTTCTCAAACTCTTCCAAAGAATTCAAGAGCAGGAAACACTTCCTAATTCACTACATAATGCCAGCATTACCCTGACACCAAAACCTGATAAAGTCATCATAAGGAAAAGACAATTACAGGGAGGAACCTAAGATGGCGACTAGGTGAGACAGAGAAAAAAACACCTCCAGGGAAACACTAGATAAAAAACCAGAAAGGACCCAGAACACCACTTCTAGAGTAGCACCAGCCAGACAAGTTCTGCTAAAGCCACAGAGAACGTGCATTTGGTGAAACCAGGAGTCTGCATTCTGAAACGAGTGAGTAAGTCAGCTGAGTCCCTCTGTCACGCTACGGTGTGGGGAAACGGTGGGTTGGCGTTTTTTTTTTTTTAAAAAAAAAAGAAGCCCGGGAACAGCTGCAGTAAGACGGGAGTGGTCTGGACTAACGCCTCGGTGCCTGGGGTGGAGGATACCCCTTCCCACACCCACTGCTGAATGTCTTGAGTCCAGGGAAGCAAACGGGAGATGCATGACTTGCGGCCGTCTCCCCAGTGGGTGGGGCTACTTCTGCCCAGGGCCGAACACACAGTACAGAGCCGAGCCAAGAAACCCAGCCTGACAGGGAGTCTTTCCCGCAGCACCGCTCACACGACACAATATTGGCCATGGACAGTGGCCTTGAATACACCCACGGCTGATCGCCCCGGAGCTGGGAGAGTGGAGCTGTGCGGAAAGGGGGAAGTTAACGTGTCCCATTCAACCATCTTTGAAGCGGGCTGGGAACGCCCCAACACAGCCCGGCAGCTCAGGGCTTCCCTGGAGGCCAGAGCTCACTTGTGACATGGCACGGCCCTCCCCGCCTCAGCAGAGGTCCTGGAAAAGCACAGCAGGGAGGGGCGAACCACTCGGAAATCCCAGGGAACCTACGCCAATACCAAGGACTTTTGTGTCAACGGCAGAGAACAGCCTTAAATCTCCGGAACACCTGGGAGGTTTGATTGTTAAACCTGCCCTTCCTCCCTAACCGCTCAGGCACACGCCCCTCATTGAGGGCAGACAACACCGACAACACACCCAAATTAAGTGCACCAATTGGACCCCAAAAGAATCAGATCCCCACATACCACAAAGTTGGGGAGAACTGACTTGAGGGGAATAAATGACTCATGGACGCCACCTGCTGGTTAGTTAGAGAAAGTGAATGTTACCAAGCTGCAATTCTAACAAATTAAAGATCAAGTAAAGCCAATGCTAAGAGGTCAAAAACAACAGAAAATCTTAAAGCATATGATAAAACCAGACAACATGGAGAACCCGAACCCAAACACTCAAATCAAAAGATCCAAAGACACACAGTTCCTGGCAGAATTAATCAAAGAACTACAGACAGGCAATGAGAGCATGGCATGGGATACAAAAGACTTGAAGAAGAGCATAGCACAGAATATAAAAGACATAAAGAAGACCCTAGAAGAGCATAAAGAAGATACTGCAAGAGTAAATAAAAAAACAGAAGATCTTATGGAAATTAAAGAAACTGTAGGCCAAATTAAAAAGACTCTGGATACTCATAATACAAGATTAGAGGAAGATGAACAACAACTCAGCCTCCTCAAGGAGCACAGAACAGAAAATGAAAGAACAAAAGAAAGAATGGGGAAAAAAATTGAAAAAATCGAAATGGATCTC
>KN183340.1:2628-17570 GCA_000164785.2 Choloepus hoffmanni | reverse complement strand
AGGATGATCCTGGATGGGATCTGAGGTCGGAGGAGAGGAGGCTCAAAGGGACACAGATGGGACACAAGATAAAAAAAAAAGGAAATACAGAATGTAAGCTTTATATCAATGTTGAATTTCTTGAACTTCTTAGCTGCGTTTAATGAGATTGCATAAAATAATGTTCTTGCTCATGGGAAAGGTATACGTGAATTATATTGTTTGTTCAAAGATACGTGCAGCTTGCTCTCATATATATGTTCAGAGGACAGAGCAATAGATGATGGGTATTAGGCAGGGAGGGAGGGAGGGAGGGAGACAGGGAGGGAAAGAAAGACAGTGGTGTGACAGGATCTTAAAGGTGATGGATCGGGGTATCGGGGGAGGAGGGTCGGGGTATGATGGAGTTCTTTGTATGGGGTTTGTACTGTTTTTACAACTGTTCCTGTAAGACTGAACTTATTTCAAAATAAAATTTATTATTTAAAAAAAGACAATTCCAGACCAATTTCCCTTATGAACACAGATGCAAAAAATCATTAAAAAAAAAAAAATACTGGCAAACCAAATCCAACAGCATATTAAAAAGATCATGCACTACGACCAACTGGGATTTATCCCAGAAATACAAGGATGGTTCAACATAAGAAAATCAATCAATATAATACACCACATAAAGGGAACAAAGGGAAAAAAAAAAACCCATATGACTATATATGACTATCACAATAGATGCAGAAAAATCATTTGACAAAACTCAATATCTATTCTTGTTTAAAAAAAAAAACACTCAGAAAACAAGGAATAGAAGGGAACCTTCTCAACATAATCAAGGCCATTTATGAAAACCCACAGATAACATCATACTCAATGACAAAAGACTTCAAGTTTTCCCCCTAAGAGCAAGAACAAGACAAGGATGTCTGATTTCACCACTGCTCTTCAATAATGTTATAGATTTTCTAGCCAGACCAATTAGTAAAAATAAAATAAGATAAAATGCATTCAAATTGGAAACAAAGAAATAAAACTCTCTATTTGCAGATGACATGATCTTACATGTAGAGAATCCAATGCAACAGACAAGAAAACTAAGACTAATAAATGAGTTCAGCAAAGTGACAAGATATAAGATCAAGACACAAAAATCATTGTTTCTATACACTAGAAATGAACACACTGAAGAGTAAATGAAGACAATTCCATTTACAATGGCATCTAAAAGAATAAAATATCTAGTGTGAGGCCATAAACCAGGGAAGCCATTAACTCCTAAAGTTAAAAAAAAAAAAAAGATTAAAAAAAATCTCGAGAAGTGCATCATAAAACACACATGCATATTCCTAAGCAGAGTAGCTATTAAACTACTCCTGCTACATATCAGTGACTTCAAAGAAACATATTCATGATTTTGCAAATTCCAACTTGGCTCTCTGTCTTCTTTGTTTTTGCCCTATATAACCCTCTGCAACTTGCTGGGCAGTGTGCAGAGCTACTCTGAATGATCTGCTGCCCAGGACCAGTTTCCCAGTTTGTAAATTCCCTAATAAACTGTTACTATTTTGCTATATGGAGTAGCCTGCTTCACTTTTTTTCTAAGTACAGTTTTATTGAGATATATTCAAATACCCTGCCCTGCTTCACTTTTCAGTCTTAAGTGTCCACTGAACTTCAGCAGAATCTATTCTATAGGTTGGCAAGACATCTAGGAAAAATTTAAGCATGGATATAAGAAGCTTTTACAATGAAAATTACAAAACTGCTGAAAGAAATTAAAGAAGGCCTAAATAAATGGCAAGACATCCCATGTTCATGGATTGGAAGAGTTACTGTTACTAATATGTCAATATTACCCAAAGTGTACAAATTCAATGCAACCCCATCAGAATTCCAGCAGCCTTTTTTTTTTTTTTTTTTTTTTTTTTTGCAGAAATGGAAAAATGAGACTCAAATTCACATGGAACCACAAGGGGCCCTGGATATCCAAAACAATACTGAAAAAGAACAAAGTTGGAGGACTCACACTACATGATTTCAAATTGTACTACAAAGCTACAGTAATCAAAACAGTATGGCACTGGGATAAAGATAGACAAATAGACCAAATGAACTAAAAGTCCAAAAACAGACCTACCAATCTATGGCCAAATAGTTTTGAACAAGAGTTCTAAGTACATGCATTCAGGAAAGTATAGTCTCCTCAACAAATGGTACAGGAAAACTAGATATCCACATGGAAAAGAATGAAGTTAGACCTGAACCTTACACCTTATATAAAAATCAATCCAAAATGAATCAAAGACCTAAATACAAGAGCTAAAACTATAAAACTCTTAGAAGGTAACATAGGGACAAATCATCATGACCTGGGATTCAGCAATGGATTCTTAGATTTGAAACCAAAAGCATGAGAACAAAAGAACCAATAAATTTGACTTTAACAAAATTCAAAACCTGTGTGCATCAAAGGAAATTTCCAAGAAAGTGATAAGACAACCTACTGAATAGGAGAAAATAATTACAAAGTATATACCGGGAAGTAGGTGAGGCAGATGAGCTTCTCTTCCATCAGATCAACTAGAAAGGGGCCAGAGGACACCAGGAACTGTGGTTCTGGAGTGTGACTGGCCATAGAGGGTCCCCCACAGTACATGGAGGAGACATCCAACAAAAACAGAGGAGAGACAGTGGCTTACAGAACGGGGTGAGTTGTTCTGGGATGGACTGCCCCCCCAGCCCCCAGGCCAGCAGCACCAAAACCACTGCTGGGCAAGGGAGTGAGCAGCTGCTCTCTGGTCCTCACCCACCTACCAGTCAGATGGTGAAGGGAAGTGGGGGAGGGGGGGGGTTGTGTGCAGTGGTGAGAAGCGAGGAAGGGAGAGGCACTATGTTGGCAATCAGAAGTACCTGCCACACCCCAGAGACTCAGGAGTGCAAGGCAGGCAATCACCAGCAGGCAAGGCCCATGTCCTGCCTGCAGGGTACCCTTGACCAGGCTCCCTGCCTGTCTGCTCGGGACCCATGTTGTAGCCCCAGGACCAAGATCCGTAGAGCACATGGAGATATGGTGCACTGATTGGTTCCCCAGCTGGTATGGACGCTGCCCACAGAAGTTCAGGGAAGACCTACTTGAGAGCACCATCTGCTGGCAGACTTGGGAAACTGCACTCCAGAGAACCAAATCATATATAAATAAACAATTCTGCACTTCCAGAAAGAACCCTATCAAGACAAGCAAATGCCCCAAAGCCAATAGAAAATTACAAAGCACTTGAAGGATATAGAAGATATGGACAAACCAAATAAATTAAAAGGCTGCATGAGACACAAAATTTAGAGCAATTAATCAAAGAAGTACTCAAAAATACCAATATTATGGCTCAGGATATAAAGGACATGAAGACCCTAGAAGATCATAAAGAAGAATTTGCTAAAGTAAATTAAAAAATAGTGATCTTATGGAAATAAAATATACTGTTAATCAAATTAAAAATATTCTTGATACACATAACACCAGATTTGAAGAAGTAGAGGAACGAACTAGTGACCTCGAACATAGGGTGATAGAAAATGAAAGCACAAAAGAACGAACGGAGAAAAAAATAAAAAAATATGAAATGGATCTTGGGGAAATGATGGACAACATGAAGCACACAAATATCAGAATCACTGGTGTTCCAGAAGGGGAAGAGAAGAGTAAAGGGCTAGGAAGCATATTCAAAGAAATTGCTGAGGAAAATTTCCCAACCCTTCTAAACGATATAAATCTCCAAATTAAAGATGAGCAATGAGCTCCAAAAAGAATAAATCCAAATGAACCTACTCTGCGACATATACTGATCAGGTTGTCTAATGCTGAAGAGAAGGACAGACTTCTAAAAGCAAGAGAGAAGTGATCCACCACATACAAGGGAAACAACATAAGATTAAGTACTGACTACTCAGCAAGATGGCAGTGGTATGACATATTTCAGATTCTGAAAGAGAAAAATTGCCACTCAAGATTTCTTTATCCAGCAAAGCTCTCCTTCAAAATTGAGGGAGAGTTTAAAATTTCCACAAACAAATGCTGACAGAATTGATTAACAAGAGACCTGTCCTGCAAGAAATACTCAAGGGAGCTCTACCAGCTGAGAAAAAAGAGAACAGAGAGAGAGGTCTGGAGAAGAGCACAGAACTGAAGAGTTATTAGTAAGGGTAGCTTAAAGGTAAAAAAGACAAGAGGGGAAAAAAATAGATCTAACAACAAAAAAACAAAGGATAAAATGGCTGGTTCAAGAACTCCCTTCACAGCAATAACTCTGAAAGTGAATAGATTAAACTCTCAAATTTAAAAGATACAGACTGGTAGAATGGATTTAAAAATATAACCCAGTGATACGCTGTTTACAAGAGACTCATCTTAGACCCTGTGACACAAAGAGACTAAAAGTGAAAGGACAGAAAAAAATATTCCATGAAAACTATAATCAAAAGAAAACTGGAGTAGCTCTACTAATATCAAACAAAATACACTTTAAATGCAAAGATGTCATGAGAGATAAAGAAGGACACTATATATTAATGAAAGGGATAATTCATCAAGAAGAAATAACAATTATAAATGTTTATGCACCCAGTCAAGGATCTCCAAAATACATTAGACAAACATTGGCTAACCTGAAGGGAGCAATAGACAGATCTACAATAATACTGGGAGACTTCAATACACCACTGTCTTCTATAGATAGAACAACTAGACAGAGTACCAATAAGGAACTTGAGAACCTAAACAATATGATAAATGAATTAAACTTAACAGGCAGATATAGATCGTTACATCCCTAAGTAGCAGGTTACACATTCTTCTCTAGTGCCCGTGGAACGTTTTCCAGGATAGATCACATGTTGGGGCACAAAATAAGTCTTAATAAACTTAAAAAGACTGAAATTATTCAAAGCACATTCTTTGACTCCAATGGAATGCAACTAAAAATCAACAACCACCAAAGAATCAGATCTTTCACAAATATATGGAGGTTAAACAACACACTCCTCAACAACCAGAAGGTCAAAGAAGAAATCACAAGAGAAACTGGCAAACATCTAGAGACAAATGAAAATGAGAAAACAACATATCAAAACCTGTGGGATGCAGCAAAGGTAGTGCTGAGAGGGAAATTCATAGCTCTAAATGCATATATCAAAAAGCAAGAAAGAGCTAAAACTAAAGACCTAACTGAACAAATGAAGAGGCTAGAAAATGATCACCAAACTAACCCTAAAGCAAGTACACACAAAGAAATAACAAAGATTAAAGCAGAAATAAATGAGCTGGAGAACAAAAAAACTAATCGAGAATAAATTAAACCAAAAGTTGGTTCTTTGAGAAGATCAACAAGATTGACAGACCCTTAGCTATACTGACAAAATAGAAAAACAGTGAAGACCCAAATAAACAGAATCAGAAAAGAGAAGGGGATAACTACAGATCCTGAAGAAATAAAAAAAGTCATAAGAGGATACTATCAACAACTGTATGCCAACAAGCTACACAATTTAAAGGAAATGGACAGTTTCCTTGGAAACACATGAAAAAGACTGACCCAAGAAGAAAAAGAAGACTTCAACAATACAATCACAAGCAGAGAGATCCAATTAGTCATCAAAAATCTACCTACAAATAAAAGCCCAGGGCCAGATGGCTTCACAGGGGAATTTTATCATGAGACTGTGGAACACAGTGAACCCTGCTGTGGATGACGGACTGGAGTTAATAATACAAGCATAAGAATGTTCTTTCATGAATAGTTAAAAAATGCACAACACTAATACAAAGTGTTAATAATAAGGTAGTATATGGAGGAAAATACACCTAATATAAACTATGGACTATAGTTTACAGTGATATTTTAATATTCTTTCCTCTATTGTAACAAAGATACCACGTCAATGCAAAGTGTCAACAACAGGGGATATATGGTTACACTGTATTTTTTACATGACTTTTAAGTAAATGTACATCTTCTCTAATTAAAAAATAACAGAAAAACATTATGCTAAGTGAGAGAAACTAGACACAAAGTACTATATATTATATGATTCCATGTATATAAAATGTAAATATAAATTAATCTAGAGAGACAAAAATAGATTAGTGTTAACATAGGGCTGGGGAAGGGTAGAGAGATTGAGAGGTGACTGCTAAGGGGTATGGGGTTTTTCTTTTTGAAGTAATAAAAATGTTCTAAAATTGTGATGATGAATGCACACCTCTGTGAATATACTAAAAGCCACTGATTGTATACTTTGGATGGATTGTATGGTATGTGAATATATCTCAACAAAACTGCTTTAAAAAAAAAGACAAAAGTTTAATAGTAATATTCTTACATCTAATTCCACATTTTGGATGTAGGAGTAAATGATCCTGACAGCATAAAAATTCCTCAAACAACTTTTAATCCACTGTTTATATTACAGGAAAACTTAAAAATTCATTGAAGAGTTAGTTTACTGAAAATGTCAGTAGCTCCATGTAGCTCTTTCAGGATAGCTCAGAGGTTTGGAGGAATTAATTAAATGCTTGTTTTTTTTGTTTTGTTTTGTTTTGTTTTGTGGATTTGGTAATCTGCTATGATCCTGAAAAAATTAAGCAAAATAATACATACCCAAATTTAAAGGTAAGTTAAATCTAGCTATTGAATGCTTTTAATTCAAAATATCTAACCAGAGGCCACAGTAAAAACTATAAAAATTTTAAACCTTCTATGATTTTTAAAGTTTCACGTGAGATTCTAATTTTATGTAAGAAAGGTATCCTAATTTCTCTGAAATATCTGAGGAAGGAAGCATAAGTGTGAAAAATTAAAAAATATAAACATATGATGAAAATAAAATCAAACACAGAGTTAATTCATGATATTACCTACTTTTCAGGATTGTTAGAAGGATTAAATGAATAATATATGAGAAATATCCAGCACTGTTGCTTTTACATCTTAAGTGCTCAGGTATATGGCATTAAATATGAATTTAAGGATTTGTGTACCCAGTCAAATAAAGCCTCTTAGCCAGGTGATACATAACGTCCACCCAGCCATGTAAGTCTGTAAAGTTCTTTTCCAGCTTTATAGTCTGTGAAAATTAACCAGAACATAAATATGTTTACAACAATAATGTATTTATTATATGGAAAGGTTAGCTATTCTATTGTAGTGAGTCTTCTAAGGGGAAAACGTTGTTTCACAATCTACCGCCATCTCATGATTCAAACAATGATACTCTCACACAATAAAAGACTTGGCAAAATTCCATACTATGTGTAACCATAATTTTGTTATGACTATTCTAACTCCTTAGTTTTCTAGAAACTAAGTTTTTTTTTTAAAACATTTCAGCCAGTTAGGGAGCACAACAAGGAAAACACAGGTGTATTTGGAAGGTGGGTGGGTGGCCAGAGATATGGTTATGAAAAAGATTGTCTGATGAAACTGCCAGAAGTGATAAAAATGAATGCACTACCTGTTGCGCTTGAGTGACCATCTCCTTATAGATAGTATCCAGGCTGACATTTGAAAAAGTGGATAATGCTGATACAATAGTTTCTGCTTGTGTTTTGTCAAATCCTGTAGGAAGCAAAAAGGTATTTGTATATTTTTTTAAAGTGAACATTTTTGTTAGAATAGACAGGTAGAGTAACTTTTCTCAACATTTAAAATATTGTACTTTTTAAAAATGTTTACAATAAAAAATTTGACAGATGTTAAATTATTCTCTAAAAGCACTCTAAAATTTAATTCCGACTGACCCATTTTTGCACATCTACATCAGACTGCAGTCTTTTTTAAGCATATAATTGGCATAAAAAAGGGTATTGCAATGGTATTTTAATTTGTACTTAAAATTTGCACTTCCTTGTTCAGTAGTGAGGTTGAGCATCTTTACATACATTTAGTTTTAGTTTTCTGTGAACTGCTTGTTTATAGCTTTTGCCCATTTTTCTATACAATTGAATTTCTTGATTCATAAGAACTCTATATGTTAAAGAAATAGGCTTATTGTCATGTCTGTTGCTAACATTTTTAACTTTATGGATGGTATCTAATGATATCAGATTTAAATGTTTCTTTGGTCTTATCTGTCAGTCTTTCCTTTCACTGCTTTTGAGTTTTGTATCTTGCTTCCTTGTTCTAAGAGTACAAAAATATTCTATATTCTAGTACTTTTTGCAGTTCTTTCAGTTTTACATTTAACTTTTAATCTCTCTAGAATTTATTTTTGAATAAAGAGATCTTATATATTTTTTTCCAATGGCTAGTCATTTATCATATCTCATTTACTAAACAGTGATTTTCTCTAATTTGAAATGCCTTATCACATACTATCTACCTATCTGTCTGTCTGCCTATGTACCTACATGTTTCTGAATTCCATTTTGTTCTATTAATCTATTTTTCTATTCCAGTAATACTGCATCATGTAAATTACTTTTTTGGTATCTGGCAAGTTTTTTAGTTGCTTTATTTTTTTACTATTCTTATACATTTGTATTTCCATATGGACTTTGGTACCAGCTTGCAAGCTCTACTCTTTTGTTTAGTTTCTTCCTTTTTTACAAAAATGAAATAATGCTACACTTATGCTTTTTTTTTAACTTTTTTATTTTGAAATATTTCAAACTTGCAGAACAGTTACAAAAATAATACAAACCATATTCAGAAAACTCCAAAATAACTCCATCCCTCTAAGTACCCAGATCTGCCAATTTTAATATTTTGCCACATTTGCCATACCATTCTAGCTTCTCATCCTTCTACCATCCATCTATCTATCTTGAATATACTTTTATATAATGCTTTTTCACTTAACATATCTTGAGCATTTTTCATATCAGAAAATACCCTTCAAACAATACCATTTTTAATCACTGTTAAATAGTCCATTGTATGAACTGAAATACTATTTAAGTAGTTACTCTTAATTGTACATAATACTAAAATTATCTTGACTAGACAGTTTATTATTAACTTAGTACTATTTATTTTCCTCTTAGCAGGTATCCGTACTTCTTACCATGAGTTTCCAAGTCCTGAACCAATGCGTGGGTATCAAAAGTTAATTTCCTTTGCTCTAAAGGAGTTATGTCCACTCGCCTCATATCATATCCTTCCTTGGTTATGGTGGTTAAGAAGTCTGAAAAGAGAAGACATTGGTTTTTTCTTGTAGTAACCAACAGAGGTGTCACACTCTAGCTTCTAAAGCATTTTCTCTATCTACTTATGATATAGTTCCAACTCTTCTACTTATGAATTATGCAATCTCAAGGAAGTTAGCTGACTCCCCTGAGCCCTTGACTTTTACCTGAAAAGTTTCTAAGACATTATCCCACAGAGAGCAAACATTCAATAAATATTTCCCTCTTTTAGTATTCAGACTGTTTTGTTAAGTTAGTCTAAAATCGTAATAAATGTCACGTTTTGGATATCACTGGCTCTTCTCTAATTACTGGAGGGCAGAAATTGCCGAACTATCCTCAAGTTCAACAGAAGTCTTTCATAGAGCTACTAAAATTCTTTCACACCTATATCCCTATCTAAAGCAGGTGCCCCTACTACTACTCTCTACACATCAATAATTTCCTATATAATTCTCAATTTTAATCTGAAATTATCTTGTTTGTTTACTATTTGTCTCTCTGAATCAGAACGTAAGCTCCATGAGTTCTTGACTGCCTTTTTCACTACTGTACTTCAGCAACTAGAACAGTGGCTGGTATATAGCAGGGTCAAAATATTTTATTGCTGAATCAATAAATGATTTTGATTTTAAATCCTGGAGTATCCTGATGTCAATGTAGGAGCCCTGGGGAAAGTGTCTCATTTTTGAAATCTTATTTTTGCCTATTTCAATAAATTCCCAATTTTTAACATAGATATAGTACAATTCTTTTCCATATATTGCTGATGAATTTTATTAAAAAGTATTTGCTTTGGGGTAGAATTTTGCCTATACACAATTTCATTATTGTTACCATGTAATAAGTGAAATAAATGCTAATTTAACTACTAATTGAACACAAGATGCTATACTAAATACTTTATACACTACCAAGGCAAAATGGTTTTATCCAGATTTTTAGATAAGAAAACTGATCTATGAAAGGTAAAGAGTTTGCCTAATAAGGTCAGAGTCACTGACAGAATCAGGATTCCAGCTCAGATTTATCTGAATCTAATAGCTCATGTTCTTTCTGTCACCACATGTTGTTTCTCTTATTTACCCTAAGATAGCCAGGTACTTAAAAGACATAACTGTAACCTCAAGTATTACTTTTCTGCTAGTTATCATGTATGGTAAATGTGATTCCCTCCCATATTTCTTTCTAACCAAGAAGTATTTACTGAGTAGGAAGTACTGTGTTATGCACAAGGGATAAAATGATCAGCAAAATCAGACATAATTAATGTCCTCAGAGACTTTACAGATGAGTACAGGAGATGGATGATACACTGCTTTAAAGATAAAAAATCTAAACATCAACTCTAAATCCAAATGATAAGAGGTACGGTCCAGACCTTTAGAGTAATTCATTAAAATACCCAGATGACTTCTGTTTAGCAAAAGAGAGATTAAGAGGAAACCACGGTAAAGGTGGATCAAGTTTTAAAAAATACACAGTGCAGGGGTCAGCAATCTTTTTGCCTTTGAGTGCCATCTAGAATGGCTAGATAATATGCCTTTGCATGTCAATGTGAGACATAAGGTGGGAAAGAAAAGGAAAAATTACAGGAACAAGAGGGGGAAATTTCAGTAATAGTTCCAATAACAAGTGCATTAGGAGAGATGATTGCTACCCTTAGTTACCTATCCTGGTTCATCCTTTTACTTGGTGTTAAGGGGAAAAAAGTCAGTGGCAATATTCATATAACACATTACTGTTTTCACAACTATTATTTAATCTTTAAAATTCCCAATTTATGGAAGAGGAAAATTGAGGTTCAGAGAAGCTACATAATTTGAGGTCCCATGCTCTCAAAGATAGGTGGTTTAGTACAGTTCCTCTGATTTCAGTCAACAAACATTATTTTGAATTCCTTCCACAAACAAGTTTTCTGCCAATCCTTAGATAGGCCAAATTCCTTGATTCCCAAGAAATCTTTGCCGGATCCAGACCCTGCCTATCTCCAATCCGTGTCCTACCATGCTCTCTCAACCTCTGCTCTCAAGCCACAATGTTTTTATTTTAATCCCACAAACAAGCCATGTGCCTTCTCATCACAGGGCCTTTGCCTAGCCCATATTCAGAAAGCTCTCTTTTTCTTTGTCTTCTCATATCCATCCTTCAGAGTTCAGTCTGAATGTCCCTTCCTCCAAAAGCCTGCCTGGACTCTATCAGATCTCTCTTATTACGGTCTTTCATGGTACTCTATAGTGTTCTTTTGTAACACCTCTCACAATTTACACATTTTGAGATTCTTAACTGTTTAACTTCCCCACTAGTCCAAGGGTCAGCAAACTACAGCCCAAGGGCCACCATTGCCTGTTTTGTTAATAAAGGTTTATTGGAACACAGCCATACTCATTCATTTACGTATTTTCTGAGTGCTTTTGTGCTACAATAGCAGAGCTGAGTAGTTGTGATGGACTCTATGACCTGCAAAGCCTAAAGTAATCACTGACTTTTTACAGAAAATGTTTGACAATCCCTACACTAGACCATAAACTCCTTGAGAGTAAAGACCACATCTGCACATCACTAGATCCCCAAGGCCTAACACAAATCCTGGTACTCCATTGATACTTGTTAAATGAAAGGCACTGTGCAAGGCATTAATGGATTCAAAGATGAATAAGAATGTGGCTTTTATGATGCAATATCAAGTTGTATCCATAGAGAATATAGAGGAGGGAGACATTGACCCTCCCTGAGAATAAAAGGTCAAAAATAGTTATTTGGAAATGATGCTCTAGCTACATTAAATCTTAAAGAGGAGTTATCCAGACAGAAGGAACACAATCAGCAAAATTCACCAAGGTATGGACTGCCTTTGCTACTCACACTTTGGACTCTATTTAACAGCGACTTTTTTTTTAAATTAAATTCAGTTTTATTGAGATATATTTACATAGCATACAATTATCCATGGTGTACAATCAATTATTCATAGTACCATCATATATAAAAGTAAAAAAGAATATCCAAATCATCCCCCCATCCCATCCTTTTTTCATTTAGTTTTTGTCCCCATTTTTCTACTCATCCATCCATACACTGGATAAAGGGAATGTGATCCACTAGGTTTTCACAATCACACTGTCACCTCATGTAGGCTACAGTTACACAATCATCTTCAAGAGTCAAGGCTACTGGGTTGGAGTTTGATAGTTTCAGGTATTTACTTCTAGCTATTCCAATACATTAAAACCTAAAAAGTGTTACCTATATAGTGCGTAAGAATGTCCACCAGAGTGACCTCTCGACTCCATTTGAAATCTCTCAGCCAATGAAACTATTTTGTTTCATTTCACATCTCCCTTTTGGTCTAGAAAATGTTCTCAATCCCACAATGCCGGGCCCAGATTCATCCCCAGGAGTCATATCCTGCGTTGCCAGGGAGATTTACACCCCTGGGAGTCAGATCCCACATAGGTGGGAAGGCAGGGAACTCACCTGCTGAGTTAGGTTAGCTGGAGAAAGAGGGCCACATCTGCGCAACAAAGAGGTACTGGGTGGGGGGGGGGACTCTTAGGCACAATTATAAGCAGATTTAGCCTCTCCTTTGCAGTAATGAACTCCGTAAGGGCAAGCCCCAAGATAAGAGTGCTTGGCATACCAAACCATCAATCCTCAATGTCCATGAGAACATCTGCAACAATCCATGTGAGGAAGTCCAACACTTACGCATTTTCCCCCAGCTCCACAGACAGGGCCCTGCATATATATTTTTATTGTCTGCCCAAATTATTTTGGGATGTGTCACTATTTCACACTAACCTATACAAATCTACCAGATCTCACTTTCTATTGAACAAACTGACTGTAGAAGTTATACTGTTTAGAAAACATAAATCCTGCACCAAATCAAGATCTCTTCCCTTGGTCTCACATGGAAGTTGAAGTTTCAAAACACTTTTGACCTTTACCCTTTGGCCCAATTTGCCCTAGTCTTAACCAGATCTGCTTCATTCATATCTCTAATTGAAGTCTGGGCTCTTTTTCAGCTTTTTTTTTCTTTTTTTTAAACAGTTGCTGTATGCACTAATACTGACATTCATAGCTGCCAAGCTCTAGCTCTGAGTTTCAGGTGTCACACAGATACCCGATATTCCAGAGACTGATCAGGTTATACACAAGGGGATCAGCATCTCAGAGTTTGGAGACAGCCATTACAATTCAGGAACACATGCAATTGCTGTAAGAGCTTACAATCTAGGGACCATTACAACAATCCTTCCCCTGATAGGCTGTGCTCTAAGATTCAATTCTGAGTTTACACATTGTAGTTAGTCCGTATTGGTGAGGCATTATAGTGTTTGCCTTTGTTGCTGCCATACTTCATTCAAAATGCTGTCTACAGGATCTATTCACCTTGTTGCATGTCTCACAGCTTCACTCCTTCTTGTAGTTGCTCAGTATTCCATTGTATGCATGCACCAGAGTTCACAATTCTGTTCCTCAGTCACTGCACCTTTAGGCCACCTCCACCCACTGCAAATCATGAATACTGCCTCCATAAACACCAGTGTGCAAATGTCCATTCACATCTCTGTAACAGTCACTTTTTAAATATAATCTTAAAACTGTAAGCAAGCAGGAAATTGTAAAGTAGCCTTAAAATGTAACCTTCAGAGGCGGGGCAAGATGGCAGACTGGTGAGCTGTATGTTTTAGTTACTCCTCCAGGAAAGTAGGTAAAAAGCCAGGAACTGCGTGGACTGGACACCACAGAGCAATCTGTCTTTGGGCATACTTCATACAACACTCATGAAAACGTGGAACTGCTGAGATCAGCGAAATCTGTAAGTTTTTGCGGCCAGGGGACCCGCGCCCCTCCCTGCCAGGCTCAGTCCCGGGGGAGGAGGGGCTGTCAGCTCCAGGAAGGAGAAGGGAGAATTGCAGTGGCTGCTCTTATCGGAAACTCATTCTACTGATTCAAACTCCAACCATAGATAGACTGAGACCAGATACCAGAGACTCTGAGAGCAGCCAGCCCAGCAGAGAGGAGACAGGCATAGAAAAAAAACAACACGAAAAACTCCAAAATAAAAGCAGAGGATTTTTGGAGTTCTGGTGAACACAGAAAGGGGAAGGGCGGAGATCAGGCCTTGAGGCGCATATGCAAATCCCGAAGCAAGGCTGATCTCTCTGCCCTGTGCACCTTTCCTTAATGGCCCTGGTTGCTTTGTCTATTAGCATTTCAATAACCCATTAGATCTCTGAGGAGGGCCGTTTTTTTTTTTTTTTTAAATCCTTTTTGCTTTTTCTAAAACAATTACTCTAAGAAGCTCAATACAGAAAGCTTCAAAGAATTGAAATTTGGGCACATCAAGTCAAGAGCAGAACTAAGAGAGCTCTGAGACAAAAGGCAATAATCCAGGGGCTGAGAAAATTCAATAACAACACAACTTCCCAAGAAAAGGGGGGTGTCCGCTCACAGCCACCATCCTGGTGGACAGGAAACACTCCTGCCCATCGCCAGCCCCATAGCCCAGAGCTGCCCCAGACAACCCAGTGTGACGGAAGTGCTTCAAATAACAGGCACACACCACAAAACTGGGCGTGGACATTAGCCTTCCCTGCAACCTCAGCTGAATGTCCCAGAGCTGGGAAGGGGGAGCAGTGTGAATTAACAGAGCCCCATTCAGCCATCATTTGAGCAGACAGGGAGCCTCCCAACACAGCCCAGCAGCCCAGAACTGCCCTGGGGGGACAGCACTCACCTGTGACATAGCACAGTCATCCCTCAACAGAGGACCCGGGGT